>VMBQ01003626.1:31515-100301 GCA_007657795.1 Dreissena rostriformis
CTTTGTATCTTGAAAAAATGCTTTTTACTATAGGCACTTTTGTGTCCGGAGCCATATCTTGGAAGTGCTTTGGCGGATTTCATTGAAACTTGTTATGAGTATATATATGGATAAGACGATGATGCACGCCAAATGGCATTGTACACCATCTGTTGATAACGGAGTTATGGCCCTTTATATCTTGAAAAAATGCTTTTTACTATAGGCACTTTTGTGTCCGGAGCCATATCTTGGAAGTGCTTTGGCGGATTTCATTGAAACTTGGTATGAGTATATATCCTCCACCAGAGGCAGAGGGATATTGTTTTGGCGTTGTCCGTCCGTCCGGCTGTCCGTCCGTCCGTCCGTCCGGCACTTTTGTGTCCGGAGCCATATCTTGGAAGTGCTTTGACGGATTTCATTGAAACTTGATATAAGTATATATATGGATAAGAGGATGATGCACGCCAAATGGCATTGACGGATTTCATTGAAACTTGATATAAGTATATATATGGATAAGAGGATGATGCACGCCAAATGGCATTGTACACCATCTGTTAAATTTAGTGTATATTAACATTGAATGTTTTTGTGGAAAACGCACAACTTTTTAATTCACCGATTTGCACTCATCCTCAAACAAAGCATATGTTGCGGGGGATATCAATTCTACGAATATGCTTGTTTTCCCAGCTTGATATTTAAGTCATAAATGGCATGACATCTTTTATTAAGGCTTGATTGATCATTGTTGGATCAGGTACTACTTTTGTACTTTAAGTATACTACAATTCACCCCATGTACCGAAAATATACTAAAAGTAACTCAGAGTATTGCCGGTTGCCTTTAGCTGACAATTACCAATCAAGCATTACTAAGTCCACTAACTCATGTTTTAGGATGACAGTCTGATTATCCCCAAGGCCACAGAGAGGGTTACGATGTTTGGAGAGTTCTTTGATGCAGCTACGGTCATGGAGGAGTCTCTATTGGCACTTGTCACCTCCCTCTCTGCCTCGCATGCTGAGAACATCCTGACAGTGGTAAGTGCGGGTGAACTTGTTACTCGTTGTCACTATTTTTTACCATATTTAAGGGGCCACTGTTTTCAAAATATGACTTTTACCCATTAAACTAAGAAATAATTTAGAATTTGGATGAATTACATTTTTTTTCTTTTATTTAATAATGTACATTTCAATAAGTATTCATCTTATTTTAATGATTCAGATAACGTCATCAAATTGTTTGATTAATATCATTTGAATGATAATTGATAAAACTTAAATAAAATATCAATCCTGAACATACAATTAATCAGTAGAATGATTAGTACAACTTCTTCACTGAAAGAACCTTTTTCCAAACATCTTAATGTCAAACCATCATGTTTTAACCTTTAGGTTGTATTATGAAATCTAACATACTTGTTTTTAAATGAGATTATGACCCAATAATAGCCATACAATCAGCCTTTAGATCATCTTGCTACAGAACCTCAACCAGTTAGTAGGTGATGGTCATAAAACATCATTGTTTATGGTTAGATAGTCTATACGTCTGTTGGTCTGTCAATATTTTGCAAAACAAGATTCTTATTATGTCTCATGTAGTAAAATGCGGACATCTTTGTCATTTTTTGTCAAGATTAATGAGTATGAGGAGACGCATGAATTAATTTTATTTTGTTGATCTACATTATGTTAAGTCTTCATGACTTTACTCCTGTGCATCAGGCATCTAAATCCGTGTTCATTTACTCATATACTCAACATTGAACCGTATTTTATTAATGCAATTGGTTCCAAAATTGTTTAATTCAACTCTTTTAAATCTTAATTAAATTTGAATCCTAACAAAATAACCATTTGCATATAATTCAAGACATTTGGAAAGATATATGAAAAAACTACTTCAGTGGCCCTAATTTAGATGAACAAGATATTACAATCCTTGCTATATGTTCTTGTATCATTTGACAGCTGAGGTCTGGCATACATACAGCTCCTGTTACCGACAAGGACATCGTGGCAGACGTTCTCAGTGATCAGACCAGTCACAAGGTACTGGCACACCTGAAATATCACCTGGACGAGCCAGGAGTCATTGGGGCACCTGCAGAAGTGCCATTCTGCATTGACGCCTTATACTGGGTAGTGTTTGCACTTTACGGGAAATAGAGACATACCATGGAAGAATTAGTTTTGCAAAGTACTATTCTGCATGGATGCCTTATATTGAATAGTGTTTGCACTGTACAGGAAAATAGAGACATGCCATTGAACAATGCGATTTAGGATTTGATCCATATTATTTGTTTGTTTTTGTCTGGAAATGCACAAGTGTTTGATGTTTGTCGGTTATGCCTATTGATTGAAAATAAACTAATTTATTTTTCCCTTGTTTTGAGAGAGAAATAAGATGGCTTAAAAAAAAAAGAATAATATTGTGTTAAAATGAGATGTCAGTGTTGATAATGTGCATGGTACATTTTGCTGTGCATTTAAGCTGGCAAATACAAGGAAAAATATCTGTAAAAAATGAACTTTTTCTAACAAAACATGTACAGTTACTTTTAATTGCATTGTAATTAAACTTATTGCATTGATAATTTTTTTTTCTGCACACTAGTTCACACTGTTTTGAGCAATTCTAAATGACATTTAATGTAAACACGCATAAAAATCGTTTATCAAAAGTATATTTATGTTCTTAAATATGCATAATTAATTGTATAATGACCTTTATTTCAATATTTTACGACTGATATAATTTAAAATGTATCAATTGTGTACAGTTGGGTACAAATGTTTATTTTCCACCCCAGGGCTTTTTTTCCTATCTTTGTGAAGCGGCTTTGGTCCCCTCATTTTGTGTGTTCAAAATTGTGAACAAATGAGTCACAAACTTTATTAAATTTTGAAAATTTGAGTCACAAACTTTTTTACATTGTGCTAATTTGAGTTGCGAACTTATCAAATTTGTGAAAATTTGCCATTTTCTATTGAAAAAATCCCTGTAGCCTGATTACAAAATACCCTTAAATTATTTCAATGTTATTATTGCATTCATGTTCGCTTACAAATTTATAGTTTTGCTGAAAGTGCAATCATTCATATGACCCACAGTACAGCTCAAACCATATAGACATTTCTCCTGTCCTTGCCAAGTTATACCTCTTCATTCAAATTTAATGTTTAGCCTTTCTTTGAACAAAGCAGATGCTGCCTACACTTGCCAAATATTTTCAGGGGCATAATTTGTGTTCCCAGGATGTTTTAATGTAAATAAAAATGTTATCATCCTGTGAAAATATTTTTTAGTCTAGGTTAACTCTGAAATGACAGTGTAGCACTAAGAGCTTGNTCGTTTGGCAAATCCTATCACATTAATTAAAATACTTACATGATATGTTCTTAAAAACGACGACAGCTGCTTATGATTTGAAGGCAAATCATTTTGATTGAATCATAGATATGTAAATTTGGTCTATTATGTCATACGCATTTAGTTTTTCTTTGATCAAATGTTCCATAAATTGTTTAATACTCCTAAGGTACTTAGTGTTCAAATAAAGATTGCTTTGCTTTTGTGAAAAAAAAAGATTAATATGCATAAACTATAGTAACAAGTGTGTGTGTTGTATTTATTTTTACATGTTTTTCAAAAGATCATTTCTAGGATAACAGAAACTTCATGAAACCACTGTTTCTAGCTAGCCTCACAGTAGAAGCGGTTCACGGTCGGTGGCCAAGTACTCAGTATAATTTAAAACTTATTGAAACGTTATCATTACATAGTCATTAACTTTGACTCAGATTGAAAGGCCCTGCTATACACATTAACTCAGATAATGGTAATACATTATTATATCAGGCCAACCTAAAGCAATCCTGGTTTGGTGATTTTACACTGAATTGCTTCAAATCTGTTTTGTTTGCTTAAATATGACCATAATTGATAGACACTTTTACTAAGATTATACTAGTTTAATCAAAGGTTTAGGGATCACTTTGCACGATAAAGAACTTTGTCCTGGGTATAACTCTCGTCTCTGTCAAACTTCGTCATGTGTTTTGTACACTTAGAAACTGAAAATTTGAAACATTCTGTCTAAAACAAAGAACCCAAAGAATACATGTTGTAGATAGAGAACCAAATTGCCAAATAGTTTTCGACATTTCGATGGCTCTCCTTGTACACAATTTATACAAAAATGGCCTTAACAAATGAGGGCGTACTTTCCCATTTAGCATGCTATGGCGATGCGACATAAATGTTGTTCAGGGTTATCATCGCATGGTCATATTTTTGTCTTCTGGATAGTGTTAACATTTGATGCGCATATTTGAATACATTTATTTACAAACTCGGTGAAAAATATTACATCAAAAAGGTCTACTAAGCTTTTGAAACTGACTTGGCATGACAGCACATATTAAATACTATTTAATGCATAATTATATACTATATCTAATAATCTATTATAATAATGATACATACATGTGGAAACTGAGTTGGATTAGTATAAGACAGGATTTGCTTTTATATGACTTCCTGAAAACGGTTAACTTATGTAAAATGTTCTATCCTCGAAAGATTTATAGTCGTCTTAAATATTCAATAAACATATACAAACGAATACAGGTTCAGAGACACGTTTAATTGCAATTCGGGCAGGGTTTGAAATGTTTCATTATGCAAAAGATTGTGAATGCGCTGGATGTCACAACTTTATTCCAATTTTATTAAAACTTGAAAACAGTATCGATAATTGTTCTTAAAATGTCGTGACTGATCTTGAAAATTGTCCCACTGAAAAGCAGACGGCCCACTTCTCGTATAATTGCAACTGTATTTGTGCGGCGAGGATAAACATTGATATCACGCAATCGTATAAATTATCATGAAAACTACGTTTGTACCATTCACCTGAACACTTGCAGCCTATCTAACTTCCGTCTACTATCTTATTAGGTTATAGTGCAGAGTCATTTTTGCAGACGTTTTTCAACCCACGTTTTCATGGACATTTCACGGATGAACGGATGAAACACAGGTACTTTACGATTTTTAAATATAAATGCAATTACAGAACTTTATGAGTTGTATCTATATGCCACGTATCTATAACATGCTTGTTTTCAAACAGCAGTTATCTTTTGATTGCATATATCGACTACAAAGTGTTTTATTGTAACGCAATATGCAGTATTTTAAAGCGACGACTCACACAATTCAACACATGCATGAAGACCGGGTTTTAACTTATTGCATTAAAACATAATTTCCATATTTGTTGACGCTCTGAAAAACGACAGTCTACATCTGATAACCACTGTATTTGATTTAAATGTTGGCATACGCTCTCGACTTCATTCTTCAGCCAAACGCAGCTTTGACATATTGGAAGTATGGCCGTTCACTTAAAAATATTCAACTATTTAAGCTTCGTCCGCATTCTCTGTCAAACATTTTAAATCCGATTCTCTACCAAACGTTATAAACAGTCTTATTCATTTTGATTGATTGTTTTCTTCAGAATACTGTGCGTATGTGATAAGTCGTTTGGACATATAATATTCCATGTGTTTGCCAATGACTATTGGCCTATAGGGTAAATGCACCGGCCATTATTCAAATTTAGAATACAAAACAGATATAGTCAAAATATACTTGCATGTTTGCAAATTGTGCATGTAAATAATTATAGACGTGGTTTCCTTATTCATTATCCAAATGCGCAGATAAAAGAAACTAGAACTGTATTTATGCTTTTTCGAGAGAGTGTTGGTATGCTGAAAAGAAAACTGATATTTTATTAAAGTTTTCGCACCTGTAAATTTGAATCAAGTGAGCGTCATGATGGCTTGTGTCAGTGGATTGCTATCTAAGATATGTTATTGCCAACAACTCGAGTCTTCAATATCTCATTATACGTTGTTTCAAGCTTACCTTTATATATTTTACATCTATTGGTAAAATTGAAAAGGAATTCATTTGTTTTTCGCAAATAGGACTTAGTATTGGTATTCAGATATCGTTGCTAAAGGAGCTTCTTCTTTATTCTGCAAGCTATGAGTAGAAAGAAAATCGGAATATTCATGCGTTTCGTTTCTGGAACGGATGTCTGCATCTGCTGTAAAAAGCCCAAATCCAAGCTTCCTGTGGCTATCTTTGTTCAGGCATTGCCAGTCTCAGGGCGTTCTTCCTCACTTCACTGTGTTCGTATTTTGTCTTGAGATGAGAAAATGTGGTGCAGATGATGACGCTTCTCTTAGTTTTTCTCCCAAGGAGCAGATCGTCAGTACGGATCAGGGGCTTTACATTTGCTGGCTGCTGATCCTGGTACTTCCGCAGAATTGCTTTGATTTCTCTGCAAGGTCTAGATCGCTTCAGTCTTTCGACTTAGAGGCTGTTCAACCTGCTATGCATCAGTTGACCATATGAACATCTGGCCTTCGTGAGCCGCTTCATGGTTTTGCATTAACTTCGTAGGAGCAAAGCCTGATTCTGGACTTCTACATGTGCCGTTCTGCATTGGTGTCTTGTGCTGGATAGAGTTTGCACTACACAGGAAATAGAGATATTCCATTGAACAATTGGATTTGGAATTTTTATCAACATTTATCTCTTTGTCTGGAAAGGGGGAAGTGTTTACTGTATTTTGGTTATCCCTATTTATTGATAACGAAATAGGTTCTTTGTTCCTTGTTTTGAGTGTGAAATAAGATGGCTTTAAAACAGAGAATAATAATGTGCAAAAATGAGATGCCAGTGTTGATAATGAGCTTGGTACATTCTGCTGTGCATTCAAGCTGGCAAATACAAGGACAAATATCCGTAAAAAAACTTTTTCTGACAAAACATGTACAGTTACTTTTAATTGCATAGAAATTAAACTAAGTGCATTGATAATTGTTTTTCAGTTAACTAGTGCACACTTCATGGAGCAATACTAAATGACTTGTAATGAGTACATGCATACAGATCGTTCATCAAAAGTATATTTATGTACTTAAATATGCATAATTAATTTTGTAATGAACTGAATTTCAATATTTTAAGAGTGATATAATTATAATAATGTATAAATCATCGACAGTCGCGTAAAAATGTTTATTTTCCAACCTGATGCCAAAATACTCTTACATTTTTTTTTTATTTCATTCACTTTCACTTTCACTTACAAATTCATAGTTTTCCTGAAAGTAATATCATTCATATGACGCACAGTACAACTACAACCACATGTTTTATACTTTGGCCAAGACGTAGTTGGATCAGCCGGATAAATGGTGTGGTGTTACACTTTTTATGGAATTATACCATCCTGTTTGTGGTCATTATTGTAGGGTTTGAATTTCCGCTCTCACAAATTTATTGATATCTTTACAAGATAAAGAACTTTGTTGTGGCTATAAGTCTTGTCTCTGCTACACTTCTTCATGTGCTTACATGTGTGTTCTGTACATTCCGATACTGAACATTTGAAACATCTTGCATGAAACAAAGAACTTAATAAATATATGTTCAAGACGGAGAAGCAAATTCCCAAATAGTTTAGGAGATTTCAATTGCTTATCCTTGTACAATATTTATGATTGTTATTCATATTTTGCAGACAAAAATTGCCCTAACAAATTGGCGTGTACATTACATTAAGCGTTGTATGGCGATGTGACTTAAATGTTAGTCAGGGTGAGCAACTCATGGTAATAGTTTTGTTTTCTTGATATTGTTAAAATTTAATGCGCTTATTCATACGCATTTTATAAATAAGCTCGGTGAAACATATTACATAAAAAGGTCTACGTTGAGTTTGAAACCAACTTAACCCAGTACATATTTATTATATATTGCAGCTGATATATGCTTTTATATGACTTCTTTAAAACGGTAAACAAATGTAAAACTTTCTTTCATCGAAAGATTTATAGTTGGCTTAAATTATTCAATAAACATATACACACGAGTACAGTTTGAGAGACACGATTAATTGAAATTCGGACAGGGATGGAAGTGTGTTCTTATGCAAAACATTGTGAATGCGCTGGATGTCACAACTTTATTCCAATTTTATTAAAACTTGAAAAAAGTATCGATTCTTGTTCTCAAAATGTCGTGGCTGATCTTGAATATTGTTCCACTGAAAAGCAGACGGCTCACTAGCTTACTTCTTGTATAATTCCAACTGTACTTGTATTAAGCATACCATTTGAAAAGATTTTATCTCGAGCGTGGACACAAGAATATTTAGTAACCACGAACAACTTAGGCGTGCGGCGAGGATAAACCTTGATATCAACAATCGTATAAATTATCATGAAAACTACATGTTGTTACCATTCACGTGAACATTTGCAGCTTATCAGCTCATATCTCACTTCCGTCTGCTATCTTATTAGGTTATAGTGTTTAGTCATTTTTGCAGACGTTTTTCAACCGACTGTGCAGGGACATTTCACGAATGAACGGATGAAACACAGGTACTTTACGATTTTTAAATATAAATGCAACTACATAACTTTGTGAGTTGTATCAATATGCCATATATTTATAAAATGCTTTCTTTTTCAACCAGCAGTTATCACTTGATCGCATATTTCGACTACAAGTGTTTTATTGTAACGAAATAGGCAGTCTATTAAAGCGATGAATCACACAATAAACATATGCAGGATGACCGGGTTTTAACTAATTATTTCATCAAAATATAGTTCTACATATTTGTTTACGCTCCGAAAAACGACAGTGTGCATGTGATAATCATTACATTTTATTTGTATGTTGGCACAAGCTCTCGACTTCATTCTTTGGCCAAAGCAGCTTTGACATATTGGAAGTATTGCCGTTCACTTATAAATATTCGACCATTTTAGCTTCGTCCGCATTCTCTGTCAAACATTTTAAATCCTATTCACTACCAAACGTTATAAACAGTCTTTTTCGTTTTGCTTGATTGTTTGCATCGAAATACTGTGCGTATGTGATAAGTCGTTCGAATATACTATTCCATGTGTTTGCCAATGACTATTGACTCATTTGATAAATGCATCGACCTGTATTCAAGTTTAGAATACAATACAGATATAGACAAAATATACTGATCGTTTGCAAATTGCGCATGTGAATAATTATAGACGTGGTTTCCTAAATATATCCAAATGCGCCGATAAAAGAAACTAGAACTGTATTTAAGCTTTTTCGAAAGATTGTTGGTATGCTGAAAAGAAAACTGATATTTTATTAAAACTCTCGCACCTGTAAATTTGAATCAAGTGAGCGTCATGATGGCTTGTGTCAATGGATTGCTATCGAAGATATTTTATTGCCAACAACCCGAGTCTGCAATATCTCACAATACGTTGTTTCAATCTTATTCTATTTCTATTGGTAAAATTGAACAGGTATTCACTTCTTTACGCAAATAGAACTTAATATTGGTATTCAGATATCGTTGCTAAAGGAGCTACTTCTTTATTGTGCAAGCTATGGGAAGAAAGAAAATCGAAATATTCGTGCGTTTCGTTTCCGGAACGGGGGTCTGCATCTGCTGCTTATCCATCTGAGTATGCCCAAATCCAAGCTTCCTGTGGTTATCTTTCTTCAAGAATTACCAGACTCAGGGCGTTCTTTCTTAATTCACTTTGTTCGTATTTTGTCTTGAGATGAGGAAATGTGGTGCAGATGATGACGTTTCTCTTAGTTTTTGTCCCGAGGAGCAGATCGTCAGTACGGTTCAAGGGATTTGCATTTGCTGGCTGCTGATCCTGGTACATGTACTTCCGCAGAGTTGCTTTGATTTCTCTGAAAGATCTATCGCTGCAGTCTTTCGACTTATAGGCTATTCA
Source organism: Dreissena rostriformis (assembly GCA_007657795.1). Lineage (NCBI taxonomy): Eukaryota > Metazoa > Mollusca > Bivalvia > Myida > Dreissenidae > Dreissena > Dreissena rostriformis. The sequence continues at coordinate 41,353 of VMBQ01003626.1, forward strand.
ACCTGCTATGCATCAGTTGACCATATGAACATCTGGCCTTCGTGATCCGCTTCATGGTTTTGCATAAACTTCGTAGGAGCAAAGCCTGATTCTGGACTTCTACATGTGCCGTTCTGCATTGGTGTCTTGTGCTGGATAGAGTTTGCACTACACAGGAAATAGAGATATTCCATTGAACAATTGGATTTGGAATTTTTATCAACAGTTATGTTTTTGTCTGGAAAGGGGGAAGTGTGTTCTGTGTTTTAGTTACCCCTATTTATTGATAACGAAATAGGTTATGTGTTCCTTGTTTCGAGAGTGTAATAAGATGGCTTACAAACAGAGAATAATAATGTGTAAAAATGAGATGCCAGTGTTGATAATGATCATGGTACATTCTGCTGTGCATTTAAGCTGGCAAATACAAGGAAAAATATCCGTAAACAACTTTTTCTGACAAAACATCTACAGTTATTTTTAAATGCATAGTCATTAAACTAAGAGCATTGATAATTGTTTTTCTGCAAACTAGTGCATATTTCATGGAGAAATACTAAATGACATGTAATGAGTACATGCATACAGATCGTTCATCAAAAGTATATTTATGTTCTTAAATATGCATAATTAATTTTGTAATGAACTGAATTTCAATATTTTAAGACTGATATAATTTCAAATCTATAAATCATCGACCGTCGGGTATAATTTTATGCAAAATTCACTCACTATTTGACTTTTATTTCCTTTTTAATAAAAGACTGAAGTGATTAATACGAGTATTTTCCTGCTGTGGCAGTTTACGTTCGTATTTATGTGTATATGTTCTAAGCCTTCCTGTGCGTCATTTCTAACGCTGGATTTGGATTGTGAAAAACGCAACTCCTACACATGAAAGAATATTAAATGTGCCTTTCATTCAGTTTTTTGTTTATATAACTTTAATTGTTTAATTTCTCTTTTCCATACCTGTCTATTAACATATCTTATGTAGTTCGAATGTGCAAGATTGACCATACTAATTATGCTTTAACAGTTTTCGTTGTATTTTTGTGACACTTATTTGCCTTACATTTATGATCAAATATCTAATTCAGCTTGCACTGTGTATCAGATAATTTGTCTTTCTTTGTGCCATTACATTTTGTTTACTTTTGTAATCACAATTGAATTTCCGATCTCGGCCATTCTTCTAGTCACTGTTTATAAATTTTAAGTAATACATCTTGATGACAAATAATTAATATAGTGAGAACAGTTATTTCGTTATGGATGCTCTATATCATTTAATTGCAAGGTATTTAAACAGCAGTATTGAGAAATAGGTATATTCTTTCTTAACTGATGTTAATTAATGCATCCCGTGAATTTTAAACATTTTTTTTCATAATGAGACAACATAATGGTTGCATTCAATACATAAATAATATACATATAATATTATATTGTCTCGCATATGTTATTTTGCAGTTAGTTATTTTTATTGCTTTTAGCCATATGCATTATTTTAACTATTGTGGCACTTTGTGACCGGGAGAGATTTTCTAAAGAAAATTCAAAACCATTTTGTAAATATTTCAACGATATTTTTCTCTTCTGTTCGGGATTTGGGATCGTCAATTTATTATATTACAACACTCGAGAGATGCGCCGGTTCAACTCTGATTGATTGATTGATTGATTGATTGAAGGATAACCGACACTTAACAAACAGCACTGTGTCTCATGTAACAGTACAATCGGCCCCGTTTGGTTGACAGCAACTCAGGGCATGTCAGTAGGATTTAAACCAATTGGAAAGTTATCTTTCAATGTGCATTAGGTTTCCTTCAAGAAGATTTTTTTTTTTTTAAACTCAGATTAAGCTCCGCCATACACCATGGCTTATATAAGGTAATAATCATAAATGACTCTATAAGGTAATTTTTAAAGCAATTCTGGTTTGGTGAGAATACTTTGAATTGCTTCAAACCAGAGTGTTTTGCTTAAATGTGAGCATACATGATAGACACTTCTTCTAAGATTCGATTTCTTTGATCAAACGTTAAGCACTTTACAAAATAAAGATTTTTGTTTAGGTTATAATTATCGTCTCTGCCAAACTTCTTCATTAGCGAAATATACGTTCCAATACGGAAAATTTGAAATATCTTGACAATTTGTTCTATAACTAAGGTTCTGTCGCATTCAGATTTGCATTCCTGTTCATACAATAAATATACCTTATATGATATGATAATGCACGCACAAACTAATATGACTATGCAAATGTGTGCCGGAAGGCAAACCTATGTTATAGCCCCGTCACACCGGACTGGCGTCCTTACGGAGACCTAAAACTGTGTTTCTGGACATTTCTGATTGTCGTAGTAAGGACGCCAATGACTTTTTCGGTAAGAATGCTGTTTTTCGCCTTCCCGTCACACAAGCGTCCTGGTTTATGGCGTTCTACGCGTCCTCACTTAATACGTCCCTCGCGACCTTACCGCGTTCTTACGGCGATCAAAGCTGACCATACGGCGTCCTTGGCGTTCTTACTGCGTTCTTATTGCGACCATGGCGTCCCCGCAGCGGCGACCACACGGCGACATACCTTGCAGTCAATGATTTTTGTCTGTGGGTTTGAGCGGCGACCACACGACGTCCATGGCGACCCTACCACGTCCCTACTACGACTATTGCGTCTCTACGGCGTCCCTACGACGTCCTTAACAGAACGCCGTAAGAACGCCGGACCTCGGCGACCACTTTGATCATGTTCAAAGTGGTCGCCTTGGGCTCGCGTCCCGAGCAATTTTCGGCGTTCTCACTGCGTCCTCTTGCGACCTTACTACGTTCCTCCGGCGTCTATGGCGTTCTCACTGCGACCTGGGTCGCCGTAAGGACGCAGTAAGGACGCCAGTCCGGTGTGACGGGGGTATTATACAGACAATGCGACAGTCGAATAGCCATAACGGGAATTTAGGATGGTGAAAACGCGACAAAATCATGGTAGTAACACGCACTCAGACAGAAAATTTCATTTGCAAATATTGTCGTTACTAGCCGTATAAACATAATACATACATGTATTTCATTTAAAAAGCGTATCAATGGAATGTGTTTGATAAAATTTATTTTACTTATGGGATATGTCTTAACAAATTCATTTTGAGTTTACTATTTTGATTATATGTATAATTAAAAGACATTGGATATTGAATAATGTATACTCCTGGGACATAAACGTTGAAGCACTTCTTAAAAAAAATAATACAAACACAAAAAACAAAGCTCGGCAAACAATACATATCATTAATAAGACAATATGTATGACATTCAACATAATAAGACAATATGTATGACATTCAACATAATAAGACAATATGTATGGCATTCAACAGCAAACATATCAAAGTTGTGTTTTTTTTGTCTAAATTACATTTGTGAATTTACGTTTAAAAAAACTTCCAACCAAAAAGAACACTACAGGTTCATGTTAATAAAGTTGGCCCAGGTGTTGAGAACAAGAACCCAACTTTTACGGTGAAATAACGACTTTTAAGACAATTAGTGTTGTATTTCCTTAATGATCTTATACGCCTGAATGGCGCAAAAGATGTTAATAATTCACATCAGATAGTGATATAAAGCAGTGTGTTATATACACGTCTAATCCTTTGTATTCCGAAATTCAACGTCAAATGAAAAACACATGTTAATTTCATCCAAGATGCTTCTCAATTTGCACCATAAAAGTTGTATCGTGTGATTCGTCACTTTAACATTGCTTTATAATACAAAACAAGGTAGTCGACATTTGAGATAGGAGGTTAGATAAATATTGCTAACTCAAAACGTAGTGGTATTGCATATTTATTTAGATTAAGGTAAAACAAACTTGTGCTTCATCCATCTGTGAAATGTCCTTGAAATAAACGGGTTCAAAATGTCTGCAAAAATGACTATCGTAACCTAATTAGATAGTTCATGGAAGTGAGATATGAGTTGATAAACTCCAATGTTCACTTGAACGTAGCGGTACAAATATGTGGTTTTCATGTTAATCCATACGATTGCGTTATATCAAAAGTCGTAATCGCCGCTGCCTGTTAACTAAATACGCTGGTTAATACGTTCGTGATAAATCCTTTGCTAATGGTAAGCTAAATACAAGCAAAGTTGCAATAATAACATAAGCAAGAAGGCATTCTGCTTATTTCACGTTTTCAATTACTGATAGGTTAAACAAAGACCAGAAAGCCATCATTGTTTATTCATAAATGTTGCCACCTTTTTAATTACAATTATAAACGACGTATTCGGTGGTAACCAGTAATAGTAAGAGAGGTCTTTCTAACATAATTTAATAAACACTGAACATATCTGACAATGTGCAGGACAATTACACTTAAACTATATTATTCATAGACATGCGTTTTACAAATTCTTTAATATAAGTGTGCAAACTATGCTGAAAAAAAATCAAACCCGTGAAACATCAGATACTGTATCCACTACAATCATTTTGATAGCAATATACGTGGTACATAGACACGGATTAGATTAGGTTGAGAACTCATGCTGTCAAGTATGTATCGGAATATTATTAACTTACAAACATAATTTAATCTTTACTTAATGTTTACACTGACACACATAAGCAGACAAATATCAAACTATCGCATACACTATGTTCAATACAGACGAGTTATCGTAACGCATAACTATTCCACTATAGATATTTTATCGGATATCATTTGTCCTATTTCTTGAACGCTTTGACTCATTTGATATATCGTTGTCGAAAGGTAAACTTATTCAATGTTTTGGCAGAGTGTCTAGATTTCTACAATTGGCGAAGAGCTAAAGAGAAGGTATATTTTTTGTTATTGATTTCGTCGTTTAATACCATGATTATGTGTGAGTTCAAGCACCTGATAATATTTAAGGACACAACTTTAAGTTAATGCGCTTTTGACATATAGGGACCACTTAAACCATTCAAATTGAAACATTCTAACGAGAATTTTTTTATATAATTAATGTATATTATTCTTGATGTTAACTTCGCCTGCTTTTGTTTTTTTTTGACATGTATACGAATAAAAACATTTTTTTTCTTAAAATGTTTGCTTTCGATTTCGATTTCGTTCACGTAGTACGTGTACAGGTATTCTGTGCGTGTGTATTTTCTACCTGATATGAGAACCGAAGGGCTTGGCGAGCCTTTAATTGGTTAAGTAGTTGGAAAGAACAAACGGTTATTCATTATCACGATAAGAAGGTTTATTTATGAGTCATGAGCTTATAAGCAAAGCAATACCATGCACACTATAGGCAATTTTTCTTTCATTGTGATTAATACATGCACAGCATATTCATGTTGTCAAATAGCAATACATATGCGAGTCCAAATAATATTGATATTGACCTAACTAGTATGTCAGTAGTCGATTGAAAAATCCTTGTAATTGAGATATTAGATGGCGATATCGGTTATTTTGTTTGATTTGTTGTACTATGAACACATGTATTTAAATATGGTTTTCATATTGCTAAATAGGAATAATAAAACTTCAAAAAACATTATCATGAAATGTTTGATAAAGTGGGTATATATGATCCAAATTAGAATTTTATACAAATACAAATTTGTTTCGTTTGCACAATAGGAAAATCCTTAATGTACAAGTAAGATGTGCAAGTTTTGTAGATTTATTGTTCAGATTTCTTCATACGATAGATCGACATAATGTTTGGTTTTGCAACAAGTACAATGATAATCATGAAATCCTATTTATGAAATTCTGCTGTCAACCATCACCTGATATACAATCACCTTTGTCCATAGCATTAGACTCAGAGCGTTCAATTGTCGGAGTCGTCCTCCTCCTTCTCAGTACCGACCTCTTCCGAATTGTTTGAATAATAACAGTTTTCAGTTTGGAAAGGGCAAAATACAGCAGTACTGGGGACTCCATAGCGTTTGCAACTGCATCGAGAGAATGTACATCCTTAGGCTACAGAAAAGCTACAATGGATGATTGTTAATAGTTCTTCAGGCGCAGCGTTGTTTTGAAATTAACTTGTCGTTATTCTGTTTCTATCCCCATTCGGTTTTTGTTTCATATTATGTGCCATACCCATCCTATCATAATTTGATCATTTACGCGTTGGTTTTATAATACCATTGCATGCGTAGTTGGTGGAAGTCGCTCATGAGTGTAGCTACTTTCTTTGTAAAAATGTTATGTGATTCTAAGGAGTTATTTGGCTTGCCACCAAACAGATCAACCATCAAGCAGTTACCGAGATTTAATATTTCGTCTGCAGAGTTTTTTTAAAAGGAGGAATGAGTAGCACAAGACTTCATGATACTTCACGGCCGGAGTAAGTATGAACAAAGAGAAACTCATTGCACACTCTGTCTCCTTCAATTTCCTTCCAAATGTAATACTATACACTTTGTGTTCCTTTGACTGTTTGTTGACGTCAGAGCGGAAGTAGATGATCTTACTGTCCCTTTCAGAGTTGTGCAGGAGCATATTGAGCAAATCTATATCCTCACCCACAAACGTTGTGGTGCTATGACGGGATCGTTCCACGGTTGCTTTAACAATATCAACGTCTGCATCCCCTTGTGACAGAACGACATTACATCCCTTTTTAGTCAGAGCTGTGCTAATCAGAGCAATCGTGCCTGACTTGCTTTCGTCACGCGACAAAAAGTCCTCCTTTATGCATTCTGTTTCTTTGGTGAAACTCACAATAGAGTTCACCTTTTTCCTTGTCCCTGGTGTGTATTTGTCTTTAATAGAAGGACCGTCTTCGTAACCATCGAATATCACTGTCGCTTGTCCGTAATGCCTTACAGTGAAATCTGCATAAGACTGGGCTATTGCGTTATATGTCGCCCTTTATCCATAGTAAACGATGGAGCAAAGAGCCACCATCAAGCACGCAACGATCTGTTTCATAAAAACAGTTTATCACATTCTCGCCTGATGCGTCTGCAGCATGATCTCTAATTGCCTGAGCGATATAAGAAGTTTTTTTCCCAACCTGATAACAAAATTCTCTTAAACTATTTCAATGTTATTATTTCATTAACTTTCACTTACACATTCATAGTTTTGCTGAAAGTGCAATCATTCATATGAATGATTGCATATAAAACAATTGACATCTCGCCAACTGTCAATCAAATCCTTATCTAAATATCGATCGACCAATCAGCCATTGATTAATCGGGCGCTTCAGTTACCAACAAGCTGTCCGCCATTTTCCTGACACGCTGAATCGATATATTCACATTTTCAACGAGCTTCGTTTGGTTTCCTCTTTAAAAACGTATATTTAATATAGTTAAACGGTGTCAATTTGGATTGTGTAACTCGGGCAATCGATATCCTGAAAGCACTTTGGCACTTTGTTGGTGCCATTGCATTTATACCGTTTCCAAAGCCGGAAAAGGATTTCGAGAAGTGTAAGCGATGGATAAATGCATGTGGTCGTCCCCACGAACAACTGAACGTCAACACTGTCAACAAAAAGTACCATATATAAATAATAATACTAATTATTATCGAATATATTAGCAGATTTAAATAGTTTATGTAACCGATCTCATCATCACATATAAGTTCGTCTTTTTAAAAAAAATAGTTTTATCAGTTATTAGGTGATTAATAGAAGCAAGGCTCATCTGCGCTACTTTAAGGGTAATACAACTCAGCATGAATACTAATTCATGCTGAGTTGTATTACCCTTAAAGTAATGCACTTGATTGTCATTATACATGTTATTAGACGTAACTACGAAGTCACCTGACGCGTGATAACTTATCTGAATAACGGTATCTACATGTGCAGACATGTGGTGTCACCAATTAACGCTTTTCATCCACACTTTAAGATCAATTTAAGATTCTCATTTTTTAAACGAGTTTCGTTTATTTTGTTCGAAAAAACGGGAATGAAATATGGTAAATCGGTGTAAATTGGGTTTATGTAACTCGGACAATCGGTATCCAGAAAGATTAGTTAGATTAATTAATTTATACTATATCTGACGCGGAAATGTGGTCTTGACAAGTGCGAGTGGAAAATTAAATGTGTAGAATTACCGAAATCCCCCTAATAGAATATTAATTTATTTCAAAAACATGTTAGCAATATTAAGTATGAATTATATCACGTGTATATATTTAAAATAATAGGAGATATTAGTACCCACGTTGCGTAGCTTAATGAAATCCCGTTATAAATCGTGTTTTGTGTTTCAGAAACAAGTGAAAACAATTTTATTTAACTATTAAAAAAAAACTATCGATAAATGCCATCGTATAAGAGTAATTTATTACTGATTTCTCCAATAAACGCGGGAACTTGGGGAAAGTCGGTACCTTCCCGAGCGTCTGATACTGGTAGATTTATTTCGTAGCCTGACCGAAATCCCCTTCAAAGAACACTAATTTATGTCAGACAATGACCAAACTGATTTTGTTGTTTTTCACTTTCAATTATAGTGATTAATAAATGTCCCATTAGCAATGTTTAATATTAATAAATAAAACTTTAATACGTTCGAATGTATGGGATTTAGGTACCCACTCGGCGTGAGAAAGCGCGTAAAAACTTAACCGAAATCCCAGTTATAAAGCGCTATTTCGTGTCAAAATGTTTCGTTAATATTTTTCGTAAATAACATGGGTAAATACCAGCGTCTAAGTGTTAATTTATTGCTAATACCACCATTACACGTAGTAACAGGTTAGATTTCGGTAAGCGCGAAAGCGTCTGAGAGCGCGTTTAACGTACCGCCAAATACCCGTTATAAAAAGCTAATGTTTTTTATAAACTTTTTTTTGTTTGCATTTGCATAATCAATTAATGTCACAAAGTTACAAACCCCTTCTACCAGTGTTATAGGGGGTGAAAAAGTCCATAAAAATCATCCGAAATATCGAGTAAATTATATGCAATCTATAGGCAAAGAAGGCACTTTGGTGTTCGATTGTCTAGGTTTTCTGACCGCTTAGCCACGTGACTGAGTGGGCGGAGCGATCATCGTCCAGGCGAGATGTCAATTCAAACCATATGGACATTTCTCTTGTCATTACCAAGTTATATCTTTTCATTCAAATTTTATGTTGAGCCTTTCTTGAAAAAAATCAGATGCTGCTTAAATGCAGGAGCATAATTTGTTTTCAAAGGATGTTTTATTGTGATTAAACATGTTATCATCCCGTGACAATATTTTGTACAACGGGTTAACTCTGAAATGACAGTGTTGCACTTAGATCTTAAGTCTATTTGTGTCTTACATGATCGAAAAGTATAATTCATTTTTTGCATGACTGTGTCATAAGGTTTTCATGATATATAAAAAGTATAATACAATTCAAGAAAGTCAACTCATTATGATATCATTATCCATTTTTCTTTTTGCTCAGGGGGCCATTATTTCAAGGGGTAACGTGTACACAATATTTCAACAAGCTGAGTCATATACCAAAATGACCGTGATAGCCTGAAGTTTACTAAGTTACCAGCATAAATTGGCATAAATGGTGGCGAGCTAAGATATCCAAGATGGACGCCAAGATGGCCGCCATTTCTGTTTGTACTGGATAGTAATCAAAACATAAGGATACTTCTTGATATAAAAATGATACAAATTAATCTACTGGTGGAAATTGTTTATATTAGAAGTACTTAAAATGTTATGCATTCAGGCCATCTTCGAAGGTAAAGTTCAAGGTCATATCAAGGTCAAAGGTAAAAAATACAGTCAAATTATCAAGGTTACCACATATTATCACGTTTTGGCAAAATATATACAAGATATTCAATGTAATTTTGTATCAAGCTAAAGGGAATTGACTGTTCTTTATGTTTATGCAAACAGTACAACAATTTAGTTCCCATGGAAACGAAAATTATGTCTTTCAAAATGATGACGATATGATTATTACATTGAAAAGTGGCCGCCAAAACCTATTAATGATCATAACTATGTAAATATCCACTCAAATTTGATTATTTTCGTGGCTATACATACGTTAAAAGGGACAAATAACACATTAAGATCATCAGACATTGCTTAAGTTTATTATATTACACACAAATCCAACATGGCGTCAACAATGGCCGCCAAGATGGCCGCCAAGATGGCCACCAAAACCTATTGATGGTCATAACTATGCAACTATCCACTCAAATATTATGAACTTGGTGTCTATACCTAGGTTTTAAGGGGCGAATAACACATAAAAATCATCACAAATGTTTAAGTTTACAATAGTTCACACAAATCCAACATCGCGTCTAAAATGGCCGCCAAGATGGCCGCAAAAAACCTTTTTATGATCATAACTATGTGAATATCCACTCAATTTTGATTATTTTGGTGGCTATACATAGGTTTCAAGGGGCAAAAAACACATTAAGATCATCATACAGTGTTAAAGTTTATTATATTACACACAAATCCAACATTGCGTCAACAATGGCCGCCAAGATGGCCACCAAAACCTATTAATGATCATAACTATGTAACTATCCACTCAAATTTTATGAATTTGGTGTATATACCTAGGTCTTAAGGGGCAAATCACACATAAAGATCATCACACATGTTAAAGTTTACAATAGTTCACACAAATCCAACATAGCGTCTTAAATTGCCGCCAAGATGGTCAACAAGATGGCCGCCAAAACCTATAAGGTGATCATAACTATGTAAATATCCACTCAAATTTGATTATTTTGGTGGCCATACATAGGTTTCAAGGGGCAAAGAACACATTAAGATCATCAGACATTGTTTAAGTTTATTATATTACACACAAATCCAACATGGCGTCCAAAATGGCCACCAAGATGGCCACCACAACCCATTAATGATCATAACTGTGTAACTATCCACTCACATTTGATGATTTTTGGTGTCTATACCGAGGTCTCGAGGGGCAAAGAACACATTAAGATTGTCAGACATAGTTCAAGTGTATTATGTTACACAGAAATCTCACATGGCGTCCAACGACACAATACGAAGGACCACAAGTCCATAACTTTTGACGTGATGCTTGTTATTTGAAACGCCAGTTTGGACCTGCCGCTATCTGGATTTTGACAAGAGGATCAATATATTTCAGCTTCAGGCAACACTGAATTGGTTGTCAGAAAAGCCCGTACCCTTGGCTGTTGTAAGTCAAGTTCTTGCCTATGATTAATATGTACAACGGGGACAAAGCGTGCATTCTGTCAACAAAAGCCTTAGTTTGCAGCCTTGCCACAACCTTCACACCATTGTAACGTTTGACCAACCCTTGTATTGGATGCTGATTGATGCGCCACAAAATAGTTGAAAAGGTTGTTCAGCATTTTTTTTTGGGGGGGGGGAAGGATCCCTCATGGAAGAAAATGGTCTCAAAACATACTTGGGGCTGTCTATGGAGAAAATGCAATTGTGCACATTGTGACACGAAAAGCTGTCCTGAGTCACGACACCATCTTCTTGTTGAAAAGTGCATAAACAGCCAGCTTACAGCCGCAATGACCCAGGAAGATCCAGACATTCAGATACTGCTGGATCATGTCAAGGATTTGTACTGTTGTTTTCTAAGGGACAAAACGACGCTAGCAGATGATACATATTATGCGATTTTGATCAAACTCGAGGGGGCTTCAGAAAAGAAGAAACATGAACTTACCCAGACCTCAATGACAAGCATATAATGGCTGAATTATCAGCTTATGATTAACAATTCAATGGTGCTGATTAAAGCATATCGTACTGGGTGTTGGCTGATACATTAACAGTCAGTGCCCGATTTGCTATCCATCTTTGTTGCAGCTGGGTAAATAACCTGCAATCTGCTTAAAACTTCATGTATCTGCAGCAAATAAGCAACCTAGAGGAAACGCACCCAGACGTTTATCGAAAGTTCGGTATTGGTTTTCACGTTGTTTGTAGGAGCCATCAGTGCTGGGCTTGGCTAGGACGTGATCTTGTCATTGAGCAAACATTGATGATGTTTTTATAGAGCACATGTAGTCTAACTTGCGGCAGTGGAATGACCGAGGAAATGCAATCCCCTTGGACCCTATCTGCAACATCCGAGCACAAAAGTGCGAAGCAGGATTTCACATACCTGACCTATACTAAAAGTCCACAGCACAAAGACTCAACTGAGGCGTGCATCAAAGGGGATTTTTCTGATCTAGAGAAAATGCAGACACAGATTACAACCTGCTCACCATAGACAGCTGACCCTACTCTGAGAAACATGGTCAATTAGATAGTGGCTAAGTCAGATATAAATGTTCATTCAATTGAGGCTGTTGGGAAAACGATCACAAGAGATATCATAGGAAAGTCTGTCTTTGCTTATAAATTAGCGAGAAAATACAGAGCAAAATCTCTTGGGAATAGCTTGGCTAATAAGATCGCTTCTGACCGTGCTTTTTATCCTGCTCTTCTGTTCCAGCGTTTCCTTGTGGTGTCAAAATCTGGAGATCCTTCTATTGCAGTCGTATTGTCTTATGAACTGAGCTCCCATCCTGCTGCCTTCTTTGAATATAAAGAAGTGAAACTCCAGAAGCTGCAGCAGTATTGCATTTCTATCATACATTTCTTCGTGGTCCTTTATTTATGGCAAGGAACCTATGGCCAAATCGGTATAGTACGGCACACAACGAAACAACATTTACACATAGTAGAATAAAGCTGGGGTCACCGCCTAGGAACGGTCAGTGCTAAGCACTGGGGGTTTATACCGGTTATAGAGCGCTTAACCTCACACTTGGCCCAGCAAAATTCATGAAACATATAAGTGTAAATAAAATTTAACGTCATTGCAACTCAAAATAAACAGTAATAAAAGGGAATTAAAACGCATTCAATTTTATTACTATTTAATTACTCAATGGTAGGAAGGAGACCAGAGCAACAGAGTTGCAACTTTTTGAGGCACGATGAAATGAAATGACTAACACGCATCAAAGCCAAGAACATACTTTGTACAGCAGATACGCCTCAGATCGCTCAGGCAATTTGAGAGTATGCTGTTGACACATCATGTAAGGCTGTTACGAACTGTATTAATGAAACAGATGCATGCTGGTGGCACTTTGCTGCATCGTTGACCATGGAGAAGGGCGACTCATTTACCGCAATAGCTGAGTCTTATGTAGATTAAGAGAAAGGCATTACGGACAAGCGACAGTGGGGTTCGATGGATACTAGATGACCATAATAACAAAGATAACACGCTACTGAGACGATGAAACAAAGATGAATCATTTTGTGAAAGCAAAGAAACAGAATGCTTATGCAAACAAGGAAGACTTTTTGTCTCGTGACAGAAACAAGGCCGGCATGATTGATCTGATCAGTACAAGTCTGACTAAAATGGGATGCTATGTTGTTCTGTCTTCAGGGAATGCAGACGTTGCAATTGTTAAAGAAACAGTATAACGATCCCGTCGTTGTGACGTTGGTGGGCGAGGATACAGATTTGCTCATCTTGATCCTGCATTACTTCGAAAGGGAAAATAAGACCATCTACTTCCGCTCTGATGTAAATAAACAGTCAAAGGAACACAAAGTGCATAATATTAACCTTTTGAAAGAACTCATGCTTATTCAGGCTGTTTTTAATCTTCAATGATTTTCAGCAACGATAAAAAATGAAGTCTACATTAGTTAGTAAAACCTAATCCTATCATGAAATCATGTGCTAGTTCATTCTCTCTTCATAATGTCGTAAATTGGATTTAATGATTATTCAACTTCTAAGTGATAACCTCAATTTGATTAAAGTGTTCCTTGTCTCCTAAACTATGGCGTTTTACATAACAACCATAAAGTTTGAGTAACAAGTTATGGACTTGTGGTCCTTAGTATTGTGTTGATGGCCATTTTGATCACCGTGTTGGATTTATGTTCAATATAATTAGCTTACATTTTGTCTGAAGATATATAATGTGTTCTTTGCTACCTGAAACCTTGGTTTAGACACCAAATTCATCAAATTTGAGTGGAAAGTAACATAGTTATATTTTATGATCATAAATAGACTTTGGTGTCCATCTTGGTGGCCATTTTGGACGCTGTGTTGGATTTGTGTGTAATAAAATAAACTTAAACAATGTCTGATGATGTTAATGTGTTCTTTGCCCCCCTGAAACATAGGTATTGACACCACAATCATCAAGTTTGGGTGGATAGTAACATAGTTATGATCATTAATAGGTTTTGGCGGCCATATTGGCCCCCATTTTGGACTCCATGTTGGATTTCTGTGTAACATAATTAACTTAGACTTTGTCTGATGATATAAATGTGTTCTTTGCCCCCCCCCCCTGAAACCTGGGTATAGATACCAAATTCATCAAATTTAAGTGGATAGTTACATAGTTATGATCATAAAACAGGTTTTGGCGGCCATCTTGGCGGCCATTTTTGACGCCATGTTGGATTTGTGTGTACTATATTATACTTAAACTATGTCTAATGATCATTATGTGTTCTTTGCCCCTTGAAACTTAGGTATAGACACCAAATTCATCAAATTTGATTGGATAGTAGCATAGTTATGATCATTAATAGGTCTTGGCGGCCATCTTGGTGGCCATTTTGAAAAAAAACTTTCCGGTGGTTCGATTGTGGTAAACGTTTGATATGTTTAAAAAGGACCTTCCACCCTGCCAGGATCAGTAAAAATACCTTTTGTAGCAATTTGTTGGGGGTCAAAGTGTATATTGACACTACTATCAATCGGAATAAAATATTTGTCAACTCTTATCAAGTAATAGTGTTTTTGTTGTATTTTTCACATTTTCCTGTATGCCTGACGGCCATATTGGATGTTATTTTACAGGTTTCCATAGCAAAATAACTGCAAAATCTTTTCATGGTATTAGAGGGAAGTTATTTAAGTTCACTTTTAAATATAATCTGGCAAAGTATTATCAACTAAATTCAAAACAAACAGAAGATATATGGAATGAACGGTATTTTTGATTATTTTTTACCTTTGACCTTCCATATGACCTTGACCCTGACCTTCAGTGACAACCTTTATGCATTATTTTCTTGAGTATTTAAGACATGAACAATATTCACCAGCAGTTTAAGTTTATCAAATGTACGTGAAAAAATATGACCATCTTCTTATCATTACCCAATATTAAAAGAAATGACGGCCATCCTGGCCTCCATCTTGGATTTCTCAGCTCGCCGCGATTTATGCCAATTTATGCCGGTGGTCTGATAAACTTCAAGGTATCCCAATCATTTTGGTATATGACATGGCTTGTTGCAACATGGTGTCCAGGTCCCTTTTTCTAAAAGCGCTGAATGTCACCCTACCATTTAGTCAGTTACTTGTATTGGTTTTATTGTCGCTATTTGCATCTTCTTTTTAAATAATTTACTTTACCTATTTGTTCATGTGTATGTTTTATTCTATGTTTTGACAACTGTGATGCCTATGGAACAGCGTTTTTCAGTGTTTCAAGTGTGAAGTGCTTTAATTGATTGTTACATTTTAATTTTAAAATTTGACTGGTGCATACAGTGTATATTGTCGTTCAAATTTGGGTTCTGTAAGGGGACCCATTTTTTTAATGGACAGAGCATATATGTTTTCCCAAATGGAGCCTTACATTTCACAATTATTGAAGGTTTCCAATAAGTTTTGGGCATTTCAATTGCTTCTCCGTGTACAAGATTTATAAATGTAAAGCGTATTTTGCAGACACAAATGGCAATAATAAATGGACGTGTACAGTGCATTACGCGAGTTATGGCGATGTGATAAAATGTTAGTCAGGGTTTTCAGCGCATGGTCATATTTTTGTCTTCTGGATATTGTTAAAATTTGATGCGCCTATTGAAGTACATTTTATTCACAAACTCGGAGAACAATATTACATCAAATAGGTCTTCATTGCTTTTGAAACCAAATTAACACAGTACGTATGTATTATATATTACAGCTGATATTAAGTAATATTTAATACATAATTGTGTACTATCTAATAATCTATTTATAATAATGATACATACATGCGGAAAATGAGATGGATTAGTATAATGTAAGACTTTCTTTCCTCGAGAAATTTAAAGTTGATTTTAATTATTCAATAAACATTTACACACGAGTACAGTTTAAGAGACACGATTAATTGAAATTCGGGCAGAGGTGGAAGTGTTTTATTTTGCAAAAGACAAAATGAGCTGGATGCCACACTTTTATTTCATGTTTTATTAAAACTTGAAACAATTATCGATAAAAGTTATTAAAATAGCATGACTGATCTTGAAAACGGCTCCACCGAAAAGCGGACGACCAACTTACTTATATTATAATTGCACTGTATTTGTATCTCGAGCGTGAGAACAAGAATATTCAGTAATCGCGAAAACATTTAAGCGTTCGGCGAGAATAAACATTGATATAACCCAATCGTATACACTATCATGAACACTGTATGTGTGTACCATTCACGGGCACATGAGCAGCTTATCAACTCATATCTCACTTCCGTCTACTATCTTATTAGGTTATAGCACAGAGATTTAAACCGAATATTTCTGGGACGTTTAACAGATGAAAGGATAAAACACAGGTATGTAGGTTATTTTTTTCTCAATATAAATGCAACTATACTACCTATCTAGTCAGCAATTCTTTTATAACCTGCCTTCATTTTATATAGGATTTATGTTTTGATCATATATCGACTACACAGTTAATTATTGTAACGTTATAGCCATACTTTAAGGGAGACAAATCACACGATACAACACTTGTGAAGGATGGGCGGGTATGCACTGATTGAATGGAAAATAGTTGCCAATATTTGTTTATTCTTTCAAATTTCGACGATCTCCATATGCTAATCAATAAGCTTGATTTGAAAATTGGCATAAGCTTCCGACTTCATCTGTCAGACGCAGCGCATCTGGCAGTTTGGAATTATGGTCATTTAATACTCTCTAATAAACAACAGTTTTTCCTTTACTTGCCTTCTAAGTCAAATACTTTCAATACGTTTCTCAATCAAACGGTATATATACAGTTTCATTCATTTTCGAACGCCTGTTTTTATCATGTGCGAGTTCGAGCAATACTAACCAAAGAAGGTATGACAATTTGGAAAGTACAATCCACGTGTTTACCAATGAATGTTGACCTAAATGATTATTGCATCGACCAATTTTATTTAAGTTTAGAATAGCGATCAGACATGGACTTAATAATTTTTTTAGTTTGCATATCGTGCATGTCAATTATCATAGGTGGGGTTTCCAAAATAATTATCCAAAAGTGCTGGTAAAAGGTTTATTTACGCGTTTGGGCAAGCTTACGGATATACTGAAATGATAATTATAGTCAAGCTTTCGCCTGAGCCTTCCGGTGAACTTTGGAATTTCGCATCATCCTAATAGATTGTGTAAATCGAGTGTAAGCAAAGATTGTATTATTGTCAACATTTATTGTATTCAATATCGCTCGATTTTTTGTTTCAAGCTTACTTTCATATATTTAATGTACACGTATTAAAGGAACTTCTTATTTATTCTGCATGCGAAAAAGCATTATATTCATCCGCTTCGTTTTCGGAACAGTGAGGTGTTTTTTTTAAGGTGTTATTTCCTTTTAATAGATAAAAAAAAACACCAAACAGAAAAAACTATTATTCGATTTTCACTTATTTTACATTAACATGTGAATTAATGTTATAATTATGGCAGTTCATAAAACCATGGTCGATCTGTGTGTCTTACAACTGCGTTTTGTACCCATGGTTTGATCTGTATTTCAATTACAGACTTTTCTAACGCAAACGCACTTGTAAATGTTTCCAAAGTTTTTTTTTTCAAATTTTAATATCTCAGTTATGAGTTACGGCTTTGAGTATCGGGTTATCTGCCGACATAACTTTGTGTACTCCTTAAGGTAGTTCAGGTATGATGTCGTTGATAAATAGTATGAAAATGATGGGTGAGCAAAACTCCTTCTTGTGGGACACCTTGGCGCAGAAGTACGTTCCGACAACAGAGACCGTCTAACGACACAAGGGCTCTTCTGTTAGGTAGATACGACTTGGTCAAGCGGTACAAATGTCCTTGGAAACCACTGCGTAGAAGTATAAACAAGAACCCGTTCTTCCACACTTTGTTGAAGGTCTATAAAGACAGCAAGGGTCTTATTTTGTGCATGGAATACGTCTTCTAAACCATTCATAAGGTTTGTTGTTTGGTCTTCCGTTCTCGTGTATCTTCTGAAACATGCGCTGTTAATTAATTCTTTCCATGGTCTTGCAGATACAGCCGACACAACTGATAGGTCAGAAGGTCATTATATTCTACGTGCTGTTCATTTTATTAAGGGTATAAATCATTCTACATTCGTTCTAGCAATGTTGTACATGGCTTTAGGACCAGCTGACATTGGGGAACGCCCAACAGCTTATGCAAGGCTGTGTTGCCGAGATGTTGGATCATTTAGTTGGTGATGTTGTCAGGGTCTGTAATTTTTGTCTTCCGTTGTTTGATATACTTCATAATTTCTTCAAGAGCGATCTGTTTTGTCATGGCTCTTGTCATGATCTTTTGATCCATGTTGCTCTCGTCATTTAAAGCTTTAGTCAGTTCACACAGCTTAGACTTGTATTATTCGATGATCAGTTTTGATTTGGTATGGGAATAAGAACTGAAATGATATTTCGATTGTGCGTTTGTTACTATTCGAATATCTTGATTATTTGATTTTAAACCTAAGATTCAAATGTCAGAACTAACGAACGTCCGTGAAAAAGTACTGTTCCTGATTGCAACTTATATAACTATATTGGTATCTTATATGCATCATTAAAAAGGGGATTGATGAATATTTTTTGAAAATGATAATTGATTATAATGTTCGTCATTTGTCACTAAATACATTTTGCTTTCACAATGTATCAGATATTTCGTGTAGATAAAAAACGTTCAAACTAACAAATGTCCTTTACAAAGTACTATTCCTGATTGCCACACATATCACTATTAATAGTATCTTATATTCATCTTTGAAAAAGGGGATAAAGTCATACATTTGATAAGTTATAATTGATTATTATGTTTGCCATGTGTCATTTAAAACATTTTGTTTTCGTAAGGTGTATGAAATGTTCGGTAAACATATGATTGTAACCCTCATTTATTTCCATACTATACTTAACTAATCGGATTACTTCCTCTGAATTATAAAGTTGCTTGAGTTTTCGCATTATTATTCCGAACGGACTCCACAACCACAATGATATCAACACATAGGAAAACACTTTGAGAATATATAAAAAATATTCATTCTTTGTAATCTTAAATACAAAAAAATATATACTGTTGTGCATGAGATGTTTTTTAATTACACGACGAAAACGTAGCATGAATGTACTGGAACATAATTAATACATTTACTAGTATCTAATGCATGAATAATTTCTTCAACTTATAGTCGTTTGAATTTAAATTACATATATGTATTTATAACATATAGATAGTTTGAAATGCATGCTCTCGAGCCTTTATAATTTGGCACTATTTGCAAACTATTAAATATTTTAGACCCTGAATTATGATAAGATTATCATAAATTTAAAAAACGGATATATAAATTAAAACGATTATCCATCAGAAGGTAACGCAATTGATTGCTTTTGTTGTCTTAAATGCGAGACGATAACTGGCTATAGCCTACGATTAAACACGGTGTAGTCAAACCTTTGCAACGTAAATATAAAACCACTTAAGAAACAGCCCCTCTCGAAATGCGCGATATTGCGATTGTAATGTCAGTGATAACAGCTGTTATACAAACAGTGCCAGATACAAAAAAGTAATATGTACATAACAAAAGTTTTGAGCTTGGGATCCAGCTTATATTATAAATGGCCTGTCTATACTTCATAATTAGCGATTAATTCGCTTGGAATGCGAGCTTTTATAAAAAATTATAAATATGATAATAGCTCTACTTATTATAATAAATAGTAATAAACAAACACAGATTAACAGTTATTACACTTGAATTATCCTAAAAAACCCTGGCCTTTTAGCTCTTTGCAGTCGTTAAAAAAAAGGATAAAAAAGTCCATTGACTCGTCATTTCGAAAGAAGTATTGTTATGTTATGGTACTTAAATAATCTGGTTTGTTTAGTCATGTTTACTCTATGCGTTCAATTTAGGAATAATACAACTCCAGAAACTTTACCATGGATAAGGCGGGGGTTATAATATCTGAATTTAGTTCGATGATCGACTGAACTGTCGTAGGGGAATTGCACAAAATGTAGCCCTTTATCTTTGCATTTGACATTGTTAGCACTGCCCGCTCCTCATAATCATCACTTTTTCTTAAAGTTTAATCTGCAGAAAACATTCATCAAGAGAGGATATAATAACTTTGAGGGACTTTTTCAGAGATTGCCGTATTCTTTCTCAATTTAACGGATTTAGATTTATGATTTAGAATTTTTGAAAAATGTTGTAATAATTATAACAACAATCGTGATAATAAAAAAAAAACTGGAATTCAAACCCAGGACCTCCTGTTTACAGTTTACAGTTTACAGTTTATTCATACACTCAACACATTACATCTGTGATAAGAGGTACAAACCAATGTATATACAAACTACTGAATGACCAGGCTGTATAGGTCAATGTTGTGAAATAAATATACTAATTACATAGGTATGATAAAGCTAGAAATACTTTTCTAACTCTGATAATAAGTATGCCTATAAATAAGTTAAATTGCTGTTATTAAAAAGGAAACTATGGTGGAAAAACTAATACGAATATCCAGGTGGGTGATTATTATTGAATGATTTTAGGACCTTTTTGATATATTTGCAAATACTAACCAGCTTGTCTATGCCTTTTTTCACACATTATACCCATAAAGGAATGTATATTACTGGAGTTAAAATATTATAAGTAATGTTCAGGTAAATTCATATTAAAAGGTTCGAAGTTATGTTCGGTTTTGTATATTCTGTAATTGTAGCATTTAGCCGATTCATTAACTGTACTTGTCCAAGTCTGTATATATTGCGTTTATAGGGATTCTTCTATCATATGTTGCAAAGTTTCTTTACTACCTAGGAAAAATTGGTCGTTCCAAAAACAGCTTAGGCCACACTCATCAAGTTTATTTTTGATATTTTTTAACTAAGGATATGAGTAATAATTTACGTATGAATCGTTTAAAAATATCTTATACAACATGGAAAAGAGAGTATTATTATTAATTTACTTGAACCAGAAACCATTAGTTCTCTTCTTAATCAATATACTTACTTATATACTTATATTCTTGCTTGGATCTATGTCATTTTGCCATACTGTAAACACAATCCTTTAAACAACAGTGGTTGTTCGTTCCGTTTTTTTTTAAATTCGTTATGTGAATAGATATTGATATACATGTGGTGTTTTATTATTGATTAGAAATGAAAACACATCAGGGACAATTGATTTTACTTAGGCCTAAAAAACATGTTTGTTTCCGGTTACCCGACCGACCGTGTCAGTTTACCCCCGACTGCAATTTGTTTATCAAATAAAAATAAAATAAAAAAATATTGTTTTACACTATACTGCCGCGATTTAGACCGCAAACGGCCCGCAAATTGCCCGCAGTTTATACCACGTCTTTATTATTGAAAATGGCTGTCTGCACATGCTTGGTGGCGGTAGAAATAGAAAAATGCTGTCACGAAGATGGAAAAAAGGAAGTTGTCATTATCGGACATGATAAAACGATAGCAGAAATATTCAGCACAGTCCATGAAGACGACTCGTTATTCGCGGCAAGCTGTTCCGTAAGTAATGCAGGTTATATTGCGATCTTGGGCTATGCGATCCGTTTCGTCTGCCGATCCGTTGGAAAGTGAATGATTAAAGGCTCATCACGTGCTTGTTTCAGTATGGATTATTTAAAATATTTCAACGAAATATTCTCGCAATAGAACTGTTAACTATTAATTTGATAACGCATCGAATTTTAGTGCTGGTCTGCAACAACAACAGTGCTGTGTAACCCATGACTTTTGTCATTGGGTTACACTGCACTGGTTCCCGGCACAACAGTACTGCAATCTGTTGTGCCTGGCACAACAGTACTGCAATCTGTTTCTACTTGTTGATGTACTTAAATCAACTGAAACATGAGTTTGATCTTTTTTTTATTTTCGTCTTAAATATAAAAAAAATCTTCAAAATACGTATTAAATTCAGAACATGATTTTATACTTTTTTGTCCAAATACCAAGGAAGGCAATTTCTTTGCTTAATTTTATTTAAAACAATAATAATAATAAAAAAAAATCCCCACCTACCGACCCTCATTTTTTTGAGCCCGTAACCTGAAACAAATATGTTTTTTAAGCCTTACAAAAATAATAATTAGACACTTTCATTTGAGATAGTTAATTTTTATCGACTATGAAATATTGCCAAAGTATACTCCATTTAGAGTACTTCCAAAAGATATGTTAAATCAATCAAAACGTGCAAACTTTTGTATTGTATTTGTTTAGAAATGAAGATTAAACATGTTTTTAACGTTGAATAACTTCAAAGTATTTACTTAAGCAATCCTATATTTATAACATATTTTGCGATTGTCTTGACACGACCTGGCTTGAAACTGTAAACTAAATGTCAATTCAATTCTTAAAAAAGGAACACAGATTTAAGAGGTAGCTGTTGTTGTTTTTCATATATCTTCAACATGAACTTGAGCTTCTTTTTTACAACCTAGCATACGACACTTATCCTGGGGAATTACCCACTATTTGATATGATCTTCAGAATTTGGATTGAACGCTATGTCAAAAATGCATGCCTACTAATGAGACGATCCTTAACCAAATTTCTTCAAAGTTCATCAATTGTGTTAATACATGACCAATAGGTTGGGGTCATTTGGTTTCCTTTTATTACTTTATAGATAACACTTATGATAACTTATCAAAAACTGAAGTCCATAGTTTTTGTCAAATCATAGTAACAAAAATAAATAATAACGAAAAAAACATATTAATAAAGGTTTCTTGGTTAACGTTCTACTTTAGTTTTACGTGACATGTAGGAATATGAATATTTGATTTTGAATTTAAGTATTGCAATAAGGCCAAACAGAAAATGTAAATTGTTTTCGCTAAAATTGTTGAAAATAAAGGGAATGTTGAACCTGTACCATTCCCCCACTTTAATAAGATTATTCAGAAATCTTCTTAGGATCTATTTTAAATTCATTTTTAGATATTTCTGTTAATTTCAAGTAAATTTAGCAAATATAATCGAATGTAGCAACAATTAAGGGGCATCTGAGTATACACCTCAACACTGTCGAAGTCGATGCTAGTCCAGAGTTTCGCGTGTAACGTTTTCAAAATATTGCAAACAAAAATCGAAACCAGGAGACAAATAATCTTTTAAAAACATATTTGATATGCGGACAAAATATATAGACAACAACGTCAGGCACTGGCCTTACTTTTCACAACATAATATAAGACTGGGAATGTGACCTTACTTTTTAAACTGACCGTTTAATCACGTGACCTGTATCTTGCGCATGACATCCCTTCTTAACATGAATTTTTCAATTCAGGTTTCAATTCAGCCATGTTATTCTACGAACAAAATGTTATTTTTGTAAATTTACCTATTTGTTTTTGTTTGAACTGCAATTCCGTTTATGTTTATTTTCACTAATGAGTTTTGTAAATGATTCTTGGCTTAAGGATTGTTATTGCTGTCTACATGCTTAAACTCAAAAAGAGTTTGCATTTTCCGTTCCAAACGCTGTTGATTGCAGTGTTGTTCATTCTTCAACATGCTTTAAAATTAACGAGCCCTGTAGTTAAATATGTTGATTATAATTACAGTCCACATAACGATGACTCTGATTGTTACTGCGCTTTATATCGGTACAACATACAGTGGGTATGCATATGCCTTTTGTCACGATCCGACCTCAGTGGACATCATAGATTCATGTATTGTCGAAAGCGAAGGCGTTTTACTATTTGTAAACGGAGACCGCTTTCGATATAGCGAACGGATTCCAACGACTTTACTGGTTGATGACACTGGGCAGTTTCATTCCTTTGGAGGTGATGCTCAAGTTCATTTTGCTTTATTAGAAGATGAAAATAAACATACAGATTGGAAACTGTTCAGACACTTCAAAAGGCAACTTTATAATAGAAAGGTAAGATTCAAATCAATCCCACGTATATTCACTCGTACTTGTTTCTTTTGTGATTTCCTAGTTTAAACGTGAGCATATTGTTAATATGTCGGAATTTCAAATATCTCTGTATGTATGTATTGTAAAGTTACGTCACTGACAAACATTGTAGAATATTCAACGACAGATGGCTGTTACCTACATAAAATACTGTTTTCTATTCGTAATTTCATCAAACAGGGGGGTATGCTTATACGGGAGCTTACCGGGTTTAATTGAGGTTAGTTGGAACTTACTTCCAAGATGTCGTCGTTTTTGTGTTTTTCGTGAAGGAGTAACGGATTTTTTCACCCGGTAAGCCACTTTGTATTTATATTTATCGTTTTCTCGTATAATAAAAACTATTTGTGCATGTTAACAATAAAATATATCATAAATCACGATTATTGTATTATCTCAACGAGTTCTCATGTCTATTAATTTATTTAATGCCGAATTATAATGGTTTAAACCCCTTGTGTGGAACTGACTTCCTTTAAAGCACATTTTGGGACCTGACTTCCAAATGACAAACAGCTCTTTCCTATGTTAGAAGGTTTTACACGAAATAACTGTCGTGAATGAATTACGCATTGGTGCGAATGTTTTGGAGAACATTTTCTCTTAAGAGATAAAGAGTTATCTTTTTATTTTAATTGTTATATTATAAATTTGTATGCATATACTTAACGCATTTAGTGTGCGTAATATAAGGTATTCGTCAGTATTATTTACACATTGTAATTCTGTAATTAAGTAGCACTCGTAGCAATTATATGTCAGACTTGTCTATGTAGACTCTATAATATAAATCACTTCACACATCAGCTGTACATGTTCTTGTTTGGTTCGTGTGTTTCTATTAACTGTTGAAGTCCGTCTTTGTAGAAAAATTCTTTCTGGCATATTTGACATTTAAACTCAAAATGGGGCATGGTATCTCAGTCCTCGGCTAACTTTTAATTTCCTTATAACATATACTGCAACACAAGATGCACTGAATATCGCCCTCTTACCTGCATCATATGAAAAGTCAGTGCCTTAACGGTTAAACAAAAGTTCATTCCAGAACATGATCGACACGTCATAAAATAAATTAAATTGATTAAAATATTGCTGAAAAGGGCTGATAAACATTATATTATAACGGACATCAGCCATCCCACAACCTATCCTCTTGAAAAAAGGTGTATTGATTCAGTAGGTCGGCAGGTTTTCCACACAACATTATTATAATTCTACAGTTTGTAACGTGATTATCAAAACACTTATATTGCAACACATAACATGCTATGAACATATAATATTGAATTACACATATAAACTTTATTAAAAAATATAAAAAAATAACTTTATTTTGTGTCAAGCTCTTTTACATAGGAAAGAGCTGTTTGATATTTGGAAGTCATGTCTCAAAATGTGCTTAAAAGGAAGTCATTTCCAAAAAGGGGGTTAAATCAATTTTGTTGGCAATAAATTAGTTAGCAGTGATGAAAGGGCGTCGGGAAAATGAAATAATCGTGATTTACTGATATTTTACTGTACACGTGCGGAAATACTGTGTATTATAAGAGAAAATGATAGTTGTACATCCAATTTTTCGAACGTCACGTAAGTCGAAAACAGATTTGTAGACGGTTTTCATTCAATAACTTTTTTATCCCACCGTCTACGATCTTGAAACAAAAAACCGAGAGAAGCACAAACACTGTAGAGCCGAAAGAGCGTATTCATTTAAAACAAATATAAATACAAAGTGACGCTGGTGAAAATATCCGCTACTCCTTTACGAAAAACCCAAAAACGACGCTATCTTGAAAGTAAGTTCCGACTAACCTCACTTAATCCCGGTAAGCTCCCGTATACGCATCCGCGGCATGCCCCCCCCCCCGATCAAATATGCATTCTTACTCGTGTTTTAATAAGAACCCTGTATCATTTTAAAACGTCGAATACAAAACTAGAAATTCTTTTCTAAATTGATAATCACTTTTATTTTTTGTTGTCACGCGAATGCACAGCATCGGACTATGTGTATGCATTGTGACTCATTTCGTCCCTTGTGTGCGGTATGGCATTCCAAATCACATGCCTACAATTCAATCGAATGTTCAACATTACATTTTTAACGTAATGGAAGCATAATTCGTGCAAGCGTATACATGCGCAAATCAATAAGTGGACGATCCAAGAGCCGACATACGATCCGTACATGAGTAAATCTTACATTGAATGTGTGATTGCATACGTACAAGCTGATTGACTGAAATTGTATCGTTTAATTTAAAACAATATAAACAAACCTTTATTTTAACCCAAATGAAATGAATGGATGGAATCCATTTAAGGAACACATGGCTAAGTGCGCTCTTTTTCTGGGATTTGCTTTGCTTACCTCTGCCTTCTTAGAACTCGATGTTATCATAACCTCATTCGGTAATTAAGGCTGTACATATTCCATCGATGTGTTTGTGCCCGAACAAGTATATATTGAACATATTACACATCAGTAAGAACGAACGTAATCAATCATATTGAAATCGTTGTACCAGTTGTTAGCAGATTAACTTACTGTAGATGCCATTTCGATCAAGTTTATCTTGTTTTGTCACTAGTTAAAATGTTTAACAGCTAGATTTGTTCTTCATAGAATCTATCAGAGCAGGCAACACTAGAAGATCAAGAAGGAAGAACATACTCTGCAATTCAAGTATTTTCCATGGCGATTAAAAACCTACGTTGTAACTTGCTGGATAGGCTTCCCTTGGGATTGAATCAATTCAGAGAAACCGACATTCAGTATGTCATTCCAGTACCATCGACGTGGGGTCTAGCTGGAAAGAATTTCATAAAAATGGCTTCTATAAGGGTAAGTGTGAAACCAATGCATTTTGTTACAGATATTGTCATTCAAAAGAATGACAATATCATGAGACTAGGACACATTTACCAGAATGGCGACATACATGCATTATGCATACAATAAATAAGCGGTTAAGCAGGTGCTAACATTTATGGTTTCATTAATATTAATAAACCAATCGTTACTAATCTGCAATATAAATTTGGTGACCCATCGGTGTCATTTACAGTTGAATCTAAGACCAGGCGACACTCGGTATGTCGCATATACGTCATAATGGCAACTAACCGGTTGTTTCACACATTCATTTAAGGTCTTATTTTAGGATTGTCTGGACCCTTATGGTTATTTCGTTCAGGTTATTGATCAACAATAAATATACTCTTCATATATAATGTTTTTTTCTCAGTTGACATATACATGCTTAACAGAAAGTCTGTAATAGCTAATCGATCACCATTAAAGCCATATAACGCCCAAAATCAACGAATATTTGTCAAACTATTTCGTAAAATAATTTTTACACATACATAATCAGTGTTTCTTATAGCAATAGCCAAACATTCAACGCCATATGTGGTCTGGTAACATAGATTTAACGAGATACAAAATTCTCCATTTTATTTCTTGTGGCACAACAGGCAGTTAACATATACTTGAAATAAGCAATACAATTAATTTTATTGCTTACATTATTTTCTATCGATCGATGGTATTTTAAACTTGTATTTAACCTGTTTTTACGCACAATTGTGATATAATAATAATGATAATAAGACCAGCGTTCGCTAAAAAAAACTGCCACAACTACATCAATAAGCTTTATTGGTCCCACATCGTCCACGAGTTTTCGCGATTTTCTTGCATGACTTTTTAATTTGTAAGACCTTATTTGCGATCATTGGCCCGGTAAAACTTCGTGATATGATAATGGTAAGTAGTTGGTTGTCTTATTCGGGGTATGATTTAGAGCTATATTTGTATATTAACTGTGCCAAAGTGTTGTGCAAGTCGGTATACCGACGAGTAATAGCCCAGTGAGTATGCTTGAAATAGGGAGGTCGCGTGTTCGAATTCTATACGTGTATAAAAATACCTAAATATGCCAAATTTACAGGAAGAACGATTGAAATATGTAACATTATTTTGGATTTCACAACAAATCTCACAAACAAACTTGTAAATAAGACACGGAGCGCTGAAAACTGAGGTTATCCGGTATATAAGGTACAGTAAGCAATACTCAACAATACTTCAACACTGAATGCATGACAAAAAGGCAGTGAAATCGAACTAGGGCGAATTTCAGCACGATGTAAGTCAATATTTACCCGATTGAGATGAACAAATAAACACATTGTTATGTTGTTTACATAATACTAACATTTTATTCTGCGTTGCAATTTGAAGGCAGGTATCGATGTGAATAGACTCGATATACCATTCGAAGATCAAGCTATAGCAAAATGGTGTACACGGAATAACGGACCAGCTCCAAATCTTGATACCGAAGGTTCAAAATACATAGTTATTGACATGGGAGGTAGGGCACGATTCGTCTTATAAATAATAATTTGATTCTTAGATGTCCTTATATTTGGATTATTTGCGATTTAAATGAATGCATTCATTCTGTTAAAGTGCTAGGGTGGTATTGTTTGTCAGTTGTATTTGTAATACACAGTGTACTACAAGGATTCTTTAATAGGGCTTAGTCACATGTTGACAAGCAAAGCATGGATAGGCGTGTGTATTGGGTGCCGAAACAATATTGGAATTCATTTCAATCACAATTAGTTCCAAATTTGATTAAGCATGGCGTTCTTTATCTTATTGATCTGCTCGTTTTTGATTCGAACAGATACTTCGTCAGATATTACAGTCCACAGGCAAATTCCTTATGGATATATCGAAGTAGAAGATAGGGCGAGTTGCGGGCCGATGAGCGGTATTTTTATCCGTCAGAAGTTCATTCAACACATAGAAAATGTGTTTGGAAATGGGCCAAATTCAGTGAGAACGACCGTTTAGATTGTTGTCAAATGATCACGTCTTTTGAATGCAAAATGCGATCATTTGCAGGGTGTTCGAGCAATGGAATTACTGTAAATGTTCCAGCATCGTTGTTGGAGGTCAGCGATGTTGTAAAACTGAATGACCGTCGTCATCATAGAAAATTACTCATAGAGTCGTCGGAAGTTATTTCTTGGCTGGATAATATAACATATCCACTTCTTGAACACATTAAAACACTTCAAGAAAAAATTAAGGACGCCCGTACAATATTACTCTCAGGCGAATTAGCAGAATCTGAGTATATCCAAAACAACATCAAAAAAGAATTGCCAGGAATGTCTCTAATAGTTCCCACACAAGCACGGTTTGCCGTTTGGAAAGGGGCGGTGCTGTATGGACACAAACGTGGTAGTTATATAGTACACGATCTACTTAGCTTATTATTATTATTACTATTTTTTTATTATAATCATTATTATCATTATAACAAGTATCATTACTTAATTTATTATTATATAGTATTATTATTATATTTTATTATTATTATTATTATTATTATTATTATTATTATTATTATTATTATTATTTTTTTTTTTATTTTTTATTTATTTTTATTCTTCTTCTTATTATTATTATTATTNGGTAGTGGTAGTGGTAGCGGTAGTGGTAGCGGTAGCGGTTGCGTAAGCGTTTGCGGTAGCGGTTGCGGTTGCGGTAGCGGTAGCGGTAGCCGAAGCGGTAGCGGTAGCGGAAGCGGTAGCGGAAGCGGTAGCGGTAGCGGTAGCGGTAGCGGTAGCGGTAGCGGTAGAAGTAGCAGAAGCAGTAGCAGTAGCAGTAAGTACCTATAACATATTCGTTTACACCTTTTGTTAACAGATCGTTCTATGTACATATGTTTGGTATCGGCTGCTTTTGATTTGGGAAGCACGTACAGCGGATATGCCTATTCGTACACACACGACAAGACTAAAGTGATTATGAATCAAATCTGGTCTTCTGGAGGCTCATTGTCTCCAATGTGCACTATAAAAGCCCCATCAAGCGTTCTTCTTGATGCCAACGAGCAGTTTCACTCTTTTGGGTTCGAAGCAGAGAATCATTTTGCTGCGCTTGCCAAAGAACATAGAAACCGCGGGTGGAGGCTGTTCAGACATTTTAAAATGCACAACACAAAGGTTTTTAGTAAACAAAATATATTTTAAATACATGTCATACAAATGAAGTATTTGCCTGTATTGCGTATTAATTTAGTTTGAATTGCTTGGCATTTTGATGTTGTGCATATGTCAGTTGTGTGTTTATTAATTAACCAAGTGATAGGTTCGTCATTTCTTTACTACCTGAATACTTTTTGCACTTAAAATTCTCTAACGCAAATCCCAGTACATTTGAATCTCTTTTCTTATTTAATAATTACTTTTTTAATGCGATTGGTACTGAACGACTTTAAACACGACTAGATACGGTTATATAAGCTCTCGTTTTCGTTAATATGTTATGATATATTGTTAAATATCATTTACTTCAAAGCCCTTTATATATTGTCTTAAACGATTTCATACATGGTTAGTATTCGGGAAAAATGTCGACAGTAGAAGACACGCTTGGGAAGCCTTATTCAGCCAAGACAATATTTTCGATGGCGATAAGATATTTGCATGGAGACCTATTGGATTCTTTAGAAATAAAGGCACCAGGCATACATGCGGCCCATATTCAGTATGTACTTACCGTGCCGACGACATGGGATTTGAAGGCCAAGAAGCTTTTGAAAGAGGCCGCTGCAGATGTATGTTTACATTGTACTAAAATATGTTTACAGCCCCTATAACACTCAAAATTAACGAATATTTTGTAAAATATTTCGTTTAATAAAGTTTACATATATATTATCAATGATTCTTATAGCAATAGCCAGAATTTCATCGCTGGATGTGTTCTGGTAACATAGATTTAACAAGATACAAAATGGTCTTTTTTTATTGTTTATGGTACAATATATTCAACACATGTTCATGTACCAATTTAGTGTTCGTGTGTAGTATGAAAAGATATCGTTGCGGGAAATAAAAATTGAATATATTGTGCCACAACAAAATAAATAAGAGCATTTTATATCTTGTTAAATCTATGTTATCAGACAACATCTAGCGTTGAAATTTTGGCTATTGCTATAAGAAACACTGATTGTTTATGTGTTTACTTTATTGTACGAAATATTTTACGAAATATTCGTTGATTTTGATCGTTATAGGGGCTTTAAAAGTTATATTTAGACAAGTATGATTGTTTACAGAAGCTAAGAAATTCGATAAGAGTACTGTATTCGAACATAATGATTACAACTGGGTTTTTGTAATGATTGCCTTCGATCCACTTCAGGCTGTGGTAAGAATTGTTTGCAAATCAGTATTTCGACCGTGTATGGTTGAATCTGTTCATTTTCGTTTTGCTGGAAAACTATCTAATAAACGGTTTTTGTTAATAGTTAAAACAGCTAAGACGTTTTTTATTTGGTTGTGAAAAGCCCATTAACGGTTTAAGTTTCAGTTTCTTATTCCTATCCGATGCAGAATGTGTGGCCATTTCTAGTACTCAATTTTAACTTCAGCTTGAAAAGCAAAATCACATTTTATAGCTTTAACATAGTAGCATTACTTCATTTAATTTCATTGAATAACTTTCTATAAACTGATCTAATTGTAGCAAATTGTTATACAACTTTACCGTGATAGCATTACCGAGGTTGTAAATGTTTAAATGACAACATTCATATGTATTGTAACAGGCTACTTACTAAACGTATTAATAGGCCACACAAGGCTTCGCTGTATCCAGGATGTGACTCCAGAATCAATGTTTACGTTGTATGCACTGCCATGTGCTGGTTAGGCCATAAGTCACTTGACTAAAATAAAAGACTAGCGGTTGCTTATAAGAATTCCTCTCTTGATAATGTTTCTGGAGTTTCAAAAGTTTCCGGACATCTTAACTGGATTCGTTTAGTTTTTACCTAGTTGATACTATTATGAAGATGGAGAAGTAATTTTCAAATTCATGTTCAATTAATAGGCGGGTATAGAATCAGAAAGACTCAGGATAGCTTTCGAGGATGAAGCTTCTGCAAAATGGTGTGTTCGTGATGGAGGACCAGCTTCTCATTTGAACACTTCAGGGTCTAAATACATTATCATTGATATTGGAGGTAAGAAGAGATGTCTTAAGATATGCACTTTTTTTAAATTTATTAACATTAACATTTCCTTTTCCGACGGAAATTTCCAAGGTACACTGTAATATGTTTTAATAAATATAATTGATGAAAGGGAAGAATAATGTATCTGAACTATGATTTATAAATTAGATAATTGCTTACACTATTTTTTCAATACATTTTATATCAAAGGGGGGACCGCCGATATAACAGTTCACAAGAGAGATGATCGTACTCCAATCGAAGTTACGCACAGGCATAGTGTCCCAGAATGGAGTGGTATAAATGTCAACCAGATGTTCCGGCAGTATCTAGAAAACATATTTGGGAAAGACGCTTTAGACGAATTGTACAGAAATGACACCGGACATTTTCTTGAAATTACTGGAATGTTGGAAGTTCAGAAGCGGTTGTCTGTAACTCTTTCAAAATACGAATTACAGTTACCATGTTCCTTACTAAATACCGCTAACAAACTTAAAATCAATAGTCTTAATGAATTTGGAAAACTAAATATACCTTGTTCGGAAGTGAAATCCTGGTTTGAAAAGACGATAACACCATTGATTGATTATATTAAAGAACACAGTCAGCAAGAAGGCATGAATGATGCCAATACTATATTGCTCGTAGGTGCGTTAGCAGAGTCTAGATATATTCAAGACAAGATTAGGAAAGAACTGCCTGGAATAAGGCTGATAGTGCCTGAAGATGCAGGATTGGCCATTTTGAAAGGAGCCGTGCTGTATGGACATGATCCAGGTCCAAGTGAGTCATGTACACTTATGTTATTCTTCGCATTAGCGGCGACCCAAGCTTAATTCTGAATCATTAGTTTCTGTTTTCTTGTGTTTCTTTGCCAATGTTAAATTGTTGGAAATCGATCACTTTATACAATAATGTGCATTGTAGTGACTGAAAGGTTTCTCTGAAGATGATTGTAACTAGAGTTTCCTTGTATTGTTATGTAAAAAATATATTTTATTACTGATGCACAAAGCAAATGCGAATTTTTATGTATCTTACATTCATTTAACTCTCAATAAAATATTCACATTTATGTTGTGAATATGGTTTTAGACATGTTGTAGCATAATCTCAATTTAATACTTTATCCGTGTGTGGATAGTGGTTTCGTGTGCTTCGGCTGTATTGATAAGGTTTTTTAATAAATAGTTATAACCAGTAAGTGCCAATAGGCCAATGACGGGAAATGTGGTTAAAACGTTTGATACATGTGTTTAGTTATGTTTAAATGAAGGTAATAAATAGCATCATCAACACCATCATCATTCCCGTGACCGGTATGGCCGTTGATGGGATGAGGGACGACGATACAGAAATCCTCCACCAGTCAGATCGGTTGTGGGCTGCTGAGAGTAATTCATCCATTGAGAGTGATGTCCACTCTTGTACATTGCCCGTCCAGCTTTTCTGTTTACGGCCTCGACGGCGACCTCCATTGTGCGTGCTCCGGGGAAAAGTCTTGCACAGAAAGTCGTGCCATGTGACGTGCCCAAACCAAGCAGGATTTCTTCGTTTGGCGGTCGCAAGAAGGGGCTCGTGTGGGCCAACAAGTGTTGTAGTCATGTTTTTTTCAGGACGTACTCGTTGGTCTTGTGCTCCATGTAGGAGATTCAGAGCAGTCTCCGGAAACATGTGTGCTCAAATGCCTTTTTCCCGCGTTCTGTTCTGAAGCGTCCAGGTCCCACTGCCGTACAGTAGGATGGAGACTACGAGGGACTTGTAGAGCCTGTACTAGGTTAAAAAGCTGATGGAATTGCCGGTCCACAAATTGCTCAGTCTGGCCATCGCTGCGGTCGCCATGGCAATTCCTATTCGGATCTCAGCTGTACAGGTATCATTCTTGGACAGAGTCGCTCCCAATTAATTAAAGCTGGTCACTTATTGAAGCTTCTTGTCGTTCATGGTTATGTCTGCACTTGTGTTGGTCGTGCTTTACACCATAATCTTCGACTTTTCCGTGCTGACATTAAACCCGTATACTCCTGCTCTTTCCAATAGCCTGTTGGTGAGATCTTGATGTTCACTGCTGGTACCACCCATGCAGTCAACGTCATCGGCGAACCTCAAATTGGAGATAGGTCTTCCACCGATGGAGATGAAGTTGTGGTGGTCATGGAGAGCTTCCTGCATTATAGTTTCAAGGAAAATGTTAAACAGGACGGGATAGAGCAGACATCACTGAAGGTTGCCCACTGATATCATGAAGAAGTCCCCCTGCTTTACATTAATAAACTTGCGCTGATGGCGTTTCCGAAGAGTTCTTTGATGACTTGCACCAGCCCTTCGTCAATGTTAAATCCTATCATAACATGCACAAGATCATCATGCCACACACAGTCGAAAGCTTTATAAAAGTCGATGAACTTGTGGAATAACTCACATTCACGTTGCAGGTGTTTATAACTTTCTCAGTAATACCTATGATGAAGATGATTTCCACTGTGCTCCTACTCGCTCTGAATTCAGCCTCTTCTTTCGCCTGGCAGCTCCTCTGCCTTAATATGCAGTCGTTTGAATATGATGCGTAGCATGAGTTTGCTGGGATGGCTGATGCGGCTTTTAATTCGGCAATTATCGCACGACTTGAGGGTGCCATTTTTCGGCGCGGGAAGAACAGAAACTGGATCAACTCCTTTAGCCACTTCTTTTCCTCCCAGATTTTCTTGCATAGTGCCGTCATTGCTGCAGTCGTTGCCTCTTCTCCGTGCTTAAGCAGCTAGACTAAACGAGATGTTATATCTGCAAAAAACAAACATCTTTCAATAAAGTTAACAATAGAAGTCTCTAGATCCGTTAAAATTCGCATTGTGTATCTGCAAACACAATATCTTAATTGTTTTTTTTACAGACAAATCCCATCTATTCTAAAGAGAACTAGCATAAGATTAGACATTATCGTTTTCTCTCTTCTCTTACATTTCTATTGGGTAATATCTGAATAATTTAAAACTCTGTGCGTAGAACTTTGCATCCTCTTAGCATCAGACCACGCCTAATATGACACCGAACCATCATGTTGAATAATAGGACATATCACTGTTTATTGTTTTAAATCGTTTGTTAAGACACTATGTACGGAACTAATAACAAACTTGTACGACATATATCGTCATAAAAAAAAGAAAAAGCAAGGCATTCGTAAAAACCGGAAGAGTTAATTATCTTACTTGTTGCCAATTCAACAATAAGTGAAACACAATGTGGCCTTAAATTTATATCACACTACAAGGCCATGTGATGCGCGAGTTATGTATTACTCATTAATTTTCAAAACGAAAAACGACACATTTCGAACACCAAGCACATTGAACGGACTATGTTTCGGGATGTGAATAATTTTGTTTTCTTACTATTTAATCATGAGCAAAAACCGTTACACCCTTATCAAAATAGTTTAAACGAAACAAACACAACAAAAAACACAATAAGACAAAGACGTGTTCTTGATTATACTTTTCACACAAGTTAAAATGCAAACATTCTTTTATTAAAGTTAAATTCACTGTAACTGCCAGTTTTATTAAAATAAAAATATTATCAAGACTGAACCTTTTCTCGAATTTTCAGCTGCCCATTCCGCTACTAACTGATAATTCTTCCTCTCGTCAGAAAACTTCTCTTTAAACAAAACTATGAATTACGCACATAAAAGCCGAAACTACTTTATCACCCCTTTTCTCCTTCTCCTCCTGCCTGTCAAATACACCTCGAATGGCGAATCAATTATTATTATTATTATTATTATTATTATTATTATTATTATTATTATTATTATTATTATTATTTTTTTATTTTTTTTTATTTTTTTTATTTTTTTTACAATTATTACGGAGACCAGCATTCTTATCAATCATACTCATTGTTTATTTATTTATTCGAGTATGACGGTGACGGGTTATTATATTGACTATAGGATGGCTTTTTACACTATCTACAGATCGTGTTGACGTGGCATTTTTGGTTTCGGCTGCTTTTGATTTAGGAAGCACATACAGTGGTTATGCCTATTCGTACACACACGATAAGACTAATGTTATAATCAATCAAACCTGGAGTTCTGGAAGCTCATTTTATCCAATTGTAACAAACAAAGCACCGTCTAGCGTTCTTCTAGATGACAAAGGGACGTTTCACTCTTTTGGATTTGAAGCAGAGAATCATTTTGCTTCGCTTGATAAAGAAAATAAAAACAGTGGGTGGAGACTGTTCAGGCATTTCAAAATAAACAATACAAAGGTATAATGTAAATAAATATTTTTATTTATTTTAATGTATAATATTTTGAAATAATTATAATACATGTTCACATGAAGTCATATTCACGTGTGTTGCGTCTTCATTTACTGTTAATTGCTTTGCACCAGGTTGCATGTGTCTGTTGTGTGTTTAATTATCTGCCAAGTTTAAGGTTCGGCATTTCTTTACAAAACGAATTTCTTGCATTTAACGAACCGTCAAGTAAAATTATTTTTCTGTTTGCATATATCATAATAATTATCCTGCGATTTGTTTTTTACAACTTTTAAAACTGTTAGATACGGTTATGAGAGCTCTCGTATTCGTTAATATGGTATGCTATATTTTTTAATATCGTTTAAATTTAAGTCAGATATATACTGTCTCAATCGATTTTTCACATAAATAGTATTCGTCAAGGATTTCAACAGTAGAAGACACTCTTGGACAGCCGTATGCGGCCAGGAAAATATTTTCAATGGCAATTCAATATTTGCATGGACATCTATTGAAGGCCTTGGAAATAAAATCACCAGACATTCATGGGGGCAATATTCGGTATGTAATCACCGTGCCGACGATATGGGATGCGGAGGCTAGGGAGACTTTAAGAGAGGCCGCTAAAGAAGTATGTAAAGTTTGTTCCCCAATATATGTTATAAATTATGTTTTAACAAGTATCATTGTTTTAAAGACTTTATTCATAAAGTCATTTCATACGAGATTAATATTCGAACATAATATTCAACGACAATATACTTAGTTATTACATAAATCAATGTAATTAATGCGCTTCGACAATGGGCTTTTGAAACAAATTGGTGCAATAAAGTATCTTGTGCATGTGCACAATTGAACAGTTTTATCTGTACATTGTCGTTTTGTAAAACTATCCAGTGGTAAAGCTTTTTTTCTATTAGTAATAAAAGCTTAGACGTTTGCGTTTGGTTGTGAATAGCACCTTCAAGTTTCAGTTTTCAGTTTCTTACTTCTATCGGGGGCAGAATGTCGGACCAACTCTCGTACTCAATGTTAACCTTTGCTATAAAAAACGGAAAAGAAAACATTATATAGTTACCACCTAGTACCATGACCTACTCAAATTCGGATATATTACTTACTATAAACTTGGCATAAAAGTAAATTGTTCAACACTCTAACCATGATACAAAATAAAGAGTATGTCTATGTTAAAATGAAAAATCTATATTTATGTTAAACAGGTATTAGCTAAATGTATTAATACGCCGTATAAGGCTTAACCACTCGAAGGCGATGGCCCCAGAATGTATCTTTTTTTACGTTGCATGCACTATCCTGTATTTAATAGGCGTTGGTAACTTGCCTTCAATGAAGTTCGTCTCCTGATGATGTTTCTGGAGTTTCAAAATCTTGCGGGATTTCTAACTAGATTCGTGTAATTGATACTTCAAAAATGAGAGCAAATAAACTTTCATAGTGTTGACTGGTAATTGGTTCTTATTCTCTTAAACCGGTAGTATGAAATTGAAGAAGGCTCTTTCAAATTCATGTTCAATTAATAGGCGGGTATAGCATCAAAAAGACTCAGGATAGCGTTCGAGGATGAAGCTTCTGCAAAATGGTGTGTTCGTGATGGAGGACCAGCTTCTCATTTGAACACTACAGGGTCTAAATACATTATTATTGATATTGGAGGTAACAAATCATTGATGATGGAGGTGAAATGACTTGTCGTAAGATATGCATCTGTTAAGTGCTTTCAGTCTGTATGTCCAAAAGCACACTGTGATAAATTGCTTAATGTGCTTATTAATGATCAGCTTTATTTAGTTAAACTATAATCGGTCGATCTTATAATTGCTGACACCATTCTAGGACTCTTTTTATATACCAGGAGGAACCGCCGATATAACAGTTCACCAGCGAGATGTTAATGCTAACATCAAAGTTATCCACACAAAAAGTATGCCGGAATGGAATGGTATCTATGTCAACCAGATGTTCATGCGCCATCTAGAAACAATATTTGGAAAAGATGCTTTACAAGACTTACACAAAAATGACATCGGGCATTGTCTGGAAATAACTGGAATAATTGAAGCCCAAAAGCGGTCGTCTGTAATTCTTTCGCAATACGAATTACAGTTACCATTTCCATTATTTAGTACCGCTAAAAAACTTAAACTCAAAAATATTGATGAATCCGGAAAACTAACCATACCTTGTTCGGAAGTTAATTCCTGGTATGGAAATATTGCAAAAGCATTGATTGATTATGTAAAAGAACACATTTGTCACGAACACATTAAGGGAGCAAATACTGTATTACTCGTAGGTGGGTTAGCAGAGTCTATATATATCCAAGACAAGCTTAGAACAGAACTGCCTAAAATCAGGCTGATAGTGCCTGAAGATGCAGGATTGGTCATTCTGAAAGGAGCTGTGTTGTATGGACACAATCCAGGTGAGCCAGTAGTACTATTTTTATTATCTGCGTATACCGTTCCAAAGCGATGAACCGAGCTTTATTCATCTGCGAATTATTATGTATGAAATAGTATGATACATGCATTTAATTATAAAGATGATATCAAATACATATGTTCATGTTTTCATCATGTTCTTTATACGTTGTATCAGTACCATGATTTAATAGCAAATCTGTTTGTGGCTTGTAGCTTATGGTGTTTCGGTCGTACTGATTTTGGAGTCTTATCGTTATGTGACAATGGGTCAATGACGTGTATCGCGGTTAAAACGTTTGAACCGTTTTAATATGTTAAAACTAACATAATGAATAACAAGTATGTTTATATGTACTATCTATTAAAAATTTTGGCGTATATGTTTAGTTCAAACAACATTGAATAGTACTTTATGGCTGCAGATAAGAGCGCGACGTCGCTAGTGGTTGCTGCGTTCGATTTCGGTACAACCTATAGCGGGTATGCCTACTCATTCAAACACGAGCCAAACAAAGTATACACCAATCAAAACTGGTATAGTGGGGGCTCCTCGTCTTCACTTGTCACTCTGAAGACTCCAACTTGTGTACTCCTTGACGATAAAGGAAAGTTCCACGCATTCGGATTCGAAGCGGAGAACAAATTCGCTGCGCTCGCGGAGCAAGGGAAAAACAAAGGATGGAGACTGTTTAGGAGGTTTAAAATGCAGCTCCATAACGTAAAGGTAAACTTAAAGCCCCTATTACACTCAAAATCAACGAATATTTCGTAAAATGGTTGATACAATTAAGTAACCCCAGAAAAGTACAGTGTTCCTTATACCAATAGCCAACATTTCAACGCTAGATGTGGTCTGGTAACATAGATTTAACACGATATAAAAACCTTTTTTTTGTGGTAAATTATATTCAACACATGTTCAATCGTTCATGTACCAATTTAGTGTTTGTGTGTCGTATGAATAAATATCGTGAACACAAAATGGAATATATTGTACCACAAACAAATAAAAAGAGAATTTTGTACCGTATAAATCTATGTTACCAGACTACATTTAGCGTTGAAAGTTTGGCAATTGCTATAAGGGACACTGATTTTGTATGGGAAAAAGTTAATTTATATAAACATTTTACGAAATATTCGCCCAGATGGTTAAAATTAATTGTATTTTATTTTCTTATTTTTGGGAAAAGAATACATTAAGTGTTTATTAGGTGAATGTTATGGGGTCGAAATTCACAATTATCATTTGTTATTTTTCTATATATTCATGTACCGATGTTTCATCTCAAATTATCTGATGTCTTCCTCCAATCGAACGCATACCATCGACTAACATTTGTTAAATTCTTCTGCAGAATTTGCCCAGGAATTTAACGATAGAGGACATAGAGGGAAAACCATATCCCGCAATGGACATAATCTCAATGGCACTAAGATATTTACACGAACATCTCATGAGTCTTTTAACTTTGAGAGTAGGATTAATCCTGGAGACGGACCTTCAGTACAGTATTACTGTGCCAGCCATATGGGATGTTGCTGCCAAGCAATTTATGAGGGAAGCTGCTATAAAAGTATGATAAGTATAGAAGCCCTTTTAAATATGGTCACGTGTTTGGTACATTCACAACACAGAGCTGTCATTAAACATAACATGTTGCAAGTGTAAAATTTCACAATAATTGTATGTTGTAATCTCTGCGTTACGTACCGATTGCATTTTTTTTCGGTTCTTATAATCCTAAATACAGCAACGTAAACATGTTATTCTTCATGTAGTGTAACTGTTCCTTGTTGAAACAGCAAGCAAGTTGAAAAGGTTTTTAGCATTGATAATATTTTAATCGTTAGGGGTGTTTTTAATAATCTTTAAATGTATGGGATACCAAAGGGGTCGAAACTTTAACTTCTGCTGCAGCAGAAAAAAATTGCTGCTAGAGCAGCATTTTTTTCTGCCTAAGCAGAAAACTCCTGCTCGAGCAGCTTTTAAATGCTGCTTGAGCAGCAATTTTCTGCTCGAGCAGCATTTTTTTCTGCTGCAGCAGAAGTTTAAGTTTCGACCACTTTGGTATCCCATATAAATGTTCATGTCAAAATATAGAACCAACCGTAACTCTGCTTTTGATTAATGGTATGAATCTGCTGAATAAGAATGTGACAATATGAAACAACTTCTTATTATTATATTGTCTCTTTTTATCGGTACCTGTGTCCTTATGTATTTCATGCGTCGTATTGGCGATCATTCTGTGTTTTGGGATGTCGTGTATCAATTGTTAGTTTCTGTATTGATGAAATCTTATAAGAAACATTACATGCTGCTCTAAAATGCAATAATGTGAATATTGAAATAACCATAATTTTTTAATCATAAATGAATATAAAACAGCCATCGCTATTTCCTATGAAAAGTTAAATCTTAACTCAGATCGAGTTTTAACATATTCCGTAAATGTTAAAGCTGTTGAAATTGGTAAACAATGAATTACAATAAAACACAACGCGCATACGTAATATAAAACAGAGAACGTCGTTTATACTGTCAAATGCCCTAGTGCACATTAAAACAGACGATTCAATATAGGTAAGGTTAATTGGATCAAAGAAAAACTTTAATAAACATTTTTGCTAGTGAAACTTATTTGAAACACACTTTTGAAAATATCATGACAGTGATTCTTGGTAAATATTACACGGAAAATGACACGTGTATGTTTATAAAAACGTCAGCAAGACTACACCTTTCCAATTTAGTGCAGGAGAAATTATGTTTTTGTTCAAAAGAAAGTGTGTATTTAAAAATAAAACACATATATTGCATTAATTTCTTAGGAACAAAACAAACAATAATACAAACAATAACCTAAGTTTATAATTATTTAATAAAGCATGTACATGTATATAGGTGTTAAATAAAGATGATCAAACATACATACACAGAAACATCTACTGTAACAGCAAGAAGGACACCTTATTATACAATGTGATCCGTTTATTGTAAAGAACCAATTGCAAAACCGTGAGACACAAAACAAAGACAAGACACACTCATACAAGACAAACACACGAACACGATGAAAACCTCAGTCGCCGACTTGGAACGGTCAATCCAAAGGGGTTTAATGTACAAATTAACACTGTAGGATCACTTAAGTTTGACGCAAACATTAGAAATTGAATTGTAACTTTTTAGGCATGATGCAATGGTACTACAGTAGGAATCAACTACATCTCGTCTTTGAACAAAAATGCTTTAGAGACATATAGTATCATACAATGTAAATACACATATTACGATCATCGTTTTCCAATTTCAGAGTGGATCATTAATAATGTTTATTAAATACCAATTTACATAGCTCGGATGTGATGTTGATAGTTAAAAAAATAAAATCTTCTAATAAATTACAAATACATGATAACTATTTTGCAAAATGAATACAATAGCTTTCTGTGAAGAAAATAAAGGCAAAATATACAAAACTTATTTATAATTTCACAATTATCCGATAATTTATAGAAAATCTTACATATTTAAGTAAACCGTACGGCATTGTTGTCTAGTCATATTGCTGCTTTTTTACTGATATACCAGGATCAATGATTGGTTTCGTTCATAATACATTTTATAAAGCATTTCCATGTTTTTCACTGATAGGCCGGCATTGACAATAAAAGGGTGAAATTAGCATTAGAGTCTGAAGTTGCGGCCATATGGTGCCTCGGATTGGGCATTCAACTTAAGTCACCCGGGTCGAAATGCATAGTAATAGATCTAGGAGGTAAGTTGTTTATAATGATCTTACGTGAAAGCTTACCAATAGTTACAAATCAATGACAACATTTCGAAGTGGTGGACAATATGTGAAAAGTTGGTGTCAAACAAAACAATCAAAAGAACAGTATATTATCGTTTACCATCAGAACACATTTGACATACGTATAAAAATAACACATGGTGTTATATCTAATTTTTTTAAGTAGAAGCGGAGCAAGAGCAACTAATCTTAAAATGTCGGTCAAATGTCTATCACTGTAACCTGTTTATAGTATAGATGTTGCAATCCAGGCGTTTCGTTGAATATGAAATGAGGTTATATTCTAAAAAGGAAAAAGATGAAGGAATAAATCCAAAACACATTTAAGTATTTTCAGAGACAACTATATTCTGACCGGATTCTTACTGATTTGCATATATCCGAAAACAATGCAGAACCAAGTTTGAAAAAAGGTTTCGTTCCAATTTCACAAATATTTATCAATTCAGGTTTCAATCTAAGTAATAATAATCGTTGTAAAACGGTCAATACACTACTTTTCGTTTTTTTCTGATGCGTTTTTATTTTAACGAACTCGGACTAAGACCCTTGCGGTTTGAATATTTTGAATTGTGCGGACAATAAATGATAAATTAAAAAATGTCGTAAAAAACATAACAGTATGTAAAAAGTTACACTAATAAAACTTCTTTCTATTAGGTGGAACCGCAGATATCACTGTATTTCTTCGTTTGTCCGACACTGAAGTGCGTGTTATACACAAATCGACAGGGGGAGCCTGGGGAGGTACATGTGTTGATAAGAACTATTTTGCTTACTTAGAAAGAGAACTAGGAATTGGCGTTTTAGATGAACTACGCAAAGAACACATTGACGATTACTTTGACTTGATAAGAGAATTTGAAACTAAAAAGCGAGCCAGATCAATTTTTTCAAACGATGGTTGTATAGTCAAGCTACCAAGTTCAATTTTGGAAATTGTTAATAAACAAAAGCGGAAATTTCGTGGAACACTCAAGACAAAGTTACATATTAATCAACGTGAGGTTACGGCTTGGTTTGAACAGCCTATTTCCAGCCTTATTGCACATGTTAAAGAACTCAGAAATCATGCACAGTTGGAAGATATTAAAGAAATATTGTTAGTCGGGGGGTTTGCAGAATCGGAGTATGTTCAAAACAGGCTTAGAAACGAACTTTCCGGACTCACCCTGATAGTACCTGAAGAAGCAGGAATGGCAGTTCTTAAAGGAGCCGTGCTGTATGGACATGATCCTCGTATAGTTAGTTCCCGTGTGATGTCCCACACTTACGGCATAGGTGTATATAATGACTTCGATGAGACGAAACACCCTCTTGAGAAAAGGATTTTCAAATATGGTAAATGGAGAGTTGAGGACTGTTTCAAAGCTTTTGTCAGAGTGAACGAGGCAATAGCTGTTGTTCACGAGGTATCCCACACCACAAGACCTGTATCCGATTTCGGCGAGTCATGTTGTTTGGTACATAGAACATTGTCAAAAGAACCCAAGTATACTACTGATCCTGGGTGTGAGCTACTGGGCGTATTGAAAATCAAGAATATTAAAAACGTACCATTACATGACCAGGAAGTCATTGTTACCTTCATGTTTGGCCATAGTGAGCTACTAGTGAGGGTGAAGCATACGCTTACTGGTGAAGTTGAGAGCTTGACACTTGACTGTCTTCAGTAGGGGATAATTGAATGTCATGAAACACATTGTTACCTTCATGTTTGGCCAGAATGAGCTACAAGTGAGGGTTAAGCATACGCTAACTTGTGAAGTTGAGAGCCTGACACTTGACTGTCTTCAATAGGGGAGAAATGCAGGTCGTTACAATTTCAAAACCCTTGTTTTCCGGTATTGT
This sequence comes from Dreissena rostriformis, assembly GCA_007657795.1. Classification (NCBI taxonomy): domain Eukaryota; kingdom Metazoa; phylum Mollusca; class Bivalvia; order Myida; family Dreissenidae; genus Dreissena; species Dreissena rostriformis. The sequence continues at coordinate 86,101 of VMBQ01003626.1, forward strand.
TGTCTTGCACTGCTCTTTAACGAAAAAGCTCGATTGTATTTTAACAACACGCTGTTTATTATTGATGGATAAGTATTTATATATAACCAGTTCTTCGTTTCTTTTATGTTTGTAAATATTATATACAAGCATTTATGTTTTAATACGTTTTGCTTTGTATCATTTTATTTGTTAAGCTAAAATATGTGAAACAGTATTTCAAGCACTTCGCGATTTTAAGCAAAATAGTATTGAAGAGTATACGTTTGACTTCTGCATCAAATCGATTAGTTTAACGGCTTTTTTACTTATAATTTTCTTATTTGCAAAAAATAAGTTCTCAAAATATTCTTCAATGTATGTGTGTGTATTTTCAGTCAATACTGAAATTTATGTTGTTCATATTATTTGTATTATTATTTATAATCGAATTGTAAATTACCGCATTAACTTGTTTTGTTTTGTTGTTATCTCTGAAGACTATTCACTCCAACTCAAATTACGTATCATTAGTATTCATCTGTATATGGAGTTAGATTTGGTATTCGGTAAACCGCCATTGCCACTGGTGTCTATTGTAAACAATATTACACATGATATATGCATAAAGGATATTAGTTTCGTTTCGGGGTTATACCAATACATATTGTCTGTATGAAAGAAGAAATACAAAACTGTAGACTATCTCACTTTACAAAGAAATTTAAACTCGGTATTACCAAGAAAGAAGCTAAATCGTCTTTTAATTTAATTCTTTTGAGTAACCTTTTCCGAAAAGTAACATTGACGGCGTTTAATGGCCGTATTGTTCTCGAATGAATGTTATTACATTAACATTACATCAAAGTGTTAAATAAAATGAAAGTGTACAATGGGTGCCAAAAGTAATTTGTTGCGGTTGCTACTGACCGGTTTATGTCGTCTTCATTCGAGCAGTAACACAGCATATATTAACATGTACAGTGCAGTGCAGGCTTTTTGCAAACAAAGAAATACATTGAATACATTGATATATGTTTCTTTATATGTATAATGTCGAAGCAGTACGATGGCAGAGTGATTGATTACTATATAAGATTTCGTATATGTAAATTGATGTAATTGTGGGGGGTCTGTAAAATAAGATTGCGGAAAATTAAACTGTATGCACAGAATCGATTTAAACAGTCTTGGTTTAAAAATAACGTTTCTGTAACAAGATGTATTATGGTCCAATGAGACAGAATATGTTTCGTGACTGTTGACGTGTTTGCTGTATGTAATGGGCACTTGCACTGTATATTGTAAAATACTTCCTTTTGCTGCTTATGTCGCATTTAATGTCTGCTATGTAATACATCTTGGTATATAATTGTGTGTTTTGTTTAATCCAATTAATTTCTTGTGATTTATAAATGATTCCGAGTAATATTACGTTCCAACTAATATTGAAGTCTATTGTTCTGATATATGTTTTAGCAGGCACCTTATGAATCAGGCCGACATCATCGTAGTGGTGTGATACATAAGTAGATGTTACAAATAACTATACGATACAAATCTATGGCTATTTATCTGTTCTTTTGTTATTATTTCCTTGTATGAACAATTAAGAGACATTAATTAGAACTAAACAATGATATTGTAATTAAACAAAACGTAGTCCCTACTGAGAAAACATGGGGAATTTTTTTCCCAGCAATCTTCAAGATTTCATCACTAAGAATTAATTTTATTTATTGATTTAGTATTTATTGAGAAAAATAACTATTGCTGAACATGTCCGGTTTACTCTCTAGAAAATGTTTAAACACATTTCTCTTGTTCGTGAGTAGTTTGAGTTGCTCAGAAGTTTAATATAATGTATATACAAACCGCAATTTAATTTATGTTTAATGTTTACTTTTTCTCAAGTTTATCAGAATTTGTGCTTTAATTATTTAACCGAACAGTGTGCAAATAGAAAAAAAGCTAGTAGATTGCATCACTGTTAATTAAGTTAACTACCATTATGATAATACTTTTTATATTTATATATAAGTTTCTTCCCAACCTAAATTGAGTGTGATTAAAATCTATGTCTTTATATTTTGTTTATGTTTTATATGCAATTATTGAGTTTTGAAAGCATTGAACTGTGTTAAAACAGAAATAGTTTCAAAACATATTCATGCATAACATCGGCATTTGATTACTGAATAAATGTAATTTCGCAGGTTTATTTGTTAATATTGTCTAGGATTCTGATATCCTTATTTGAGTTTATATAGTATAGCGTATTTTGTTATGTTAATATGTAACTATGTATTCTCTGTTATGGACGTATTTATATCGGGTAAATAATTATAAGTTGCATTTGAACCAGGTTTTCAGCGATGTGGACACTCATCGTTAATAAATTGGATTATGGCGGGCGGGCCTGCGGGTTGCGTAAAACAGGTGGATTCTGGTCAATTACTTTAGTATGAATTGAATAGTCTTAATTGAATTGCATTTGGTGCAAGTCGGATCGAGTTCAAGGTCTATGCTACTTAACATGGAAAAACTGTTTTCTCTAATTATCTTGATTTGAGAGTGGGGTATCGCACTTAAACTTTGATTATATTTAGTTTACAAGCAGACGGTGCAACGGCTTCCATTCAATTATTTGAGCTGAGATGGAGGTACTTCTCTGGAACTGTGAAAGTTAGTAGCTTAAATGAATACATAGCTTGCTTGAGAAGTACATTTTAGCCACTCGGGTCAAGGTCAAGGTCACTATTATCAAAGATAGAAAAACGGTAATTACCCAATTGCTTTAGTTTGGATGGAGTCATTGCTCTGACACTTTGTTTGTAGCTAGCCTATATGCAAACTTATCTTGTGAATACATTTGGGGCCAGTCTGATAAAGGTCATTGTTACTTAAAATTTATAAGTGGTTTCCACCCAAAGACTGAAGTGTTAACTAAAAAAAGAAAACAGCCGTTTCCTCTCAACAACTGGACTTTCGATAAGGATGTTTCCCCGCAACCTTGTGCGTAGTTAGCTTATATGCAAACTTATCTCGGGATTGCATTCATTTTGTGCCAGTCGGATCCAGGTCAAAGTCAATGTAACTAAACTTAGAAAAACGTTTCCGGCTCAAACGCTTGTTGATTAAGGTAATTTGCAGAAATTGTGTGCGTTTGACGCTTACATGCAGAACCGCGCTTGGGATTCCAAATGTCAAAATAACGGTTTAAGAAAAAAAAAACGGTTTCCACCAAGTAACTTGACTTTTTGTTGGGAAATTATTCTGAATGTTATCGCGTCAAAAATTATATGCAGACCTAGCCTTGGATTTCACAATCATTCAAATTAAATGGCAGAAAACCTGGTTTCATTGCGTTTTCATACGTCTTGTTATGGCTTGTGATTTGTTGCTGACGTATGATTTGTTCTATTTTGTTAATGTCATTTGCCACTTGCCATAAATAAAGAACTTTCGGACTGTTTGAACCGTATATAATTGTGCGATTAAATTGAATTGCAATTGAAATTCATGCAATAGACGAATGAAAATTTGAGAAAATGAGAAATAAGTGTTAAATCAATATATATATATATATATATATAAAATANTACAGTATCTAATTGTGTTGTTATTTCTAGTTCTTGGTTCAATGGCCTCTATGGCGGTCTTATGAATTGTTTCGTACAGTGTTGCACATATTGTCCTATAATGCATATGTAAATGACTATTGCGTTTAATACGGGACAAACAGGTCATTACACTTATTTGTTGCACTTCTGTGTTTTCTGGTCCTTAAAATTTTGATATTATTATTTCTATGTGGAATACACGAAGGAACAAACACGCTGCATACTATCGAAACATTACAGTACTATACTCAATATTTCATAATGACAAGAGCATCTGTTTAGGTCTCAATGAATTGTTTGTTATGTTTTGTGTGTCATGATAACTAATTTGGTTTACGGCAGTTCTTGATTTGTTGTGATTGAGGCATTAACACAATTACTATTCATTCTTCTTCAATATCTGATAGTTTCGTGCCAAAGTTTCATTTGGAACAATGAACCAGTATCAGCAATTACACGTATAATATATTGACATTGTAAATTGAGTGAGTGCATTAAAAATGAAAATTACAAATTGTTGTTAATTAATCGACGCTGCAACATAACGTGAAGTATAGAATCAGGGACGCATTAATTAAATAACACAGACGTGATTTTTAAAATAGGAAAGTAATTGTTAGGGCAATCGCCTATGAATGGATATATTTCAAAATCTATTCTTGAAATAACGATGGTGCATAACGATATTACAATAACTAAATGCGAGAACACACCTTTAACAACGCAACATAGAGATAACACAAGGAGATACTACGTAAGTACGTACAATTGTACCACAAACAATAAAAAATAACATTTTGTATCTTGATAAATCTATGTTACCAGAGCACATCTAGCATTGAACTTTTAGCTATTGCTATAAGGAACACTGATTGTTTATGTGTTATAAACTTTTTTTACGAAATATTTAACGAAATATTCGTTGATTTTGAGCGTTATAGGGGATTTAAAGCACGGCAAACTATGTGAATGACACAGGCGAAAGACGTCTGCATGGTTTTATGTTCATTTATTGTTACAAATACACCCATTTTCTGCACATAATCATAAACATAAACATTTAAATACACCGTTGATCAATAAACGATAACGTGCGCTAAAACGCAAAATATTGAGACCTAAATTGGCCAAAATGCAATCATAATCATTGTCAACATAATATATTTGGATAATTCCACACGCAATAACGGCCCAATACATCAACATACACATAAGTTGATGAGTTTGACATTGACCCTTCTGGTCCCAAACACAGTCCTACTCTTAGTCACAATGAACGCTAGCCTGATCCAAATATTTATTTATGCAAACCTAAACATAAATAAATGCAAAAGAGAGATTATTCTGCTAAATTGTACGTCAGCGTTAGGAGCAATGGTAAGAATTATAAATAAGGGAAAGATAGCAGATATAGAAATATGAGTTGTTGTTCGCAAATATTAACCTGAATTTCCTAAGTTAAAAGGGCACAATTCTGCTAAAATTATATAAGCCTTGATATATGTAAGTGACCACACATAAATGAAACGAAGGCGTGTGAAATTTTGAAATTTGAATATCTTTAGTAGTTACAGTTTTACATAGATATAAACTTGTTTCGCTTAGAATTTTAGCTCAATTTCATCTTGCTCGGAAACCTTAACATTACTTTTCTACGTACAAAAGGGGACAATTCCGTTAAGGGGCCAATCATATGTCTTAGTCAGTGACATTTTATGAAGAACTTGGGCACATATAAGCAATTGTTTGTTAATATGGATAGCAGATCTAGAGATACACGCAACCGGACATGTGTTTTAGTATATGCCGGAGCATCATTCTGCTCATTTCCATGTAAGAGCAAAGCGGCTTCTTCAGTGACCTCACATAATGACTCTTAACACATGTGTGATTTTTTTTTAAATTTAAGTATTGCAAGCAAACGTTAATCATAGCATTATCCCGGAAAAAGGATGAAAAGTATACCTCGAACTATTCGATTAATAATCGCGCTAAAACGAAGCGAGTAAGTGTCTAGTGTCGTGAGAATTAACATACTAGACACATTACAATTACGTCCTATCAGCTACACACATAGGAAGCAGTTTGTCGTCAACTTGCACGGTAAGGTTACAAGTTTTTAAATATAAATACTCAGCAAAGATACACAAATATAACAAAAAACGAATTTAAAAGTGGAGAAGCTTTCGGCGATATGTTAATGACTGATTGGGATGTCTCTTTAAGCATATTTTGCCTATTAAAGTAGTGTTTACTTAGTGTTATATTTTACCGCATAATTATGGGATAAAATAATTTTGAAAGCTTGATTAAACACACTTTCGAATTTTCTAAAAAAAATATGATAAAATAAAGACCTCATTCAATTACTTTTAAGTGCATACTTATAAGCAAAATTATTTGAAACAACAAAGACATTGCATACGCTAAAATTTCGCTCCTGCATACGATGGATTTTGCTCCGTCATATTAATTGAACTTGTAGATGCTGATCATAATTTCTTATGAATAGATATTTACGGATATGACAATTTGTCTGATGCCATCTACACTGATCCAAACCTTGAGTGTCTGCCAGATGTATCAATTGTTTTTCTGGCACCTGTTCCAGTACCTTTTATACCGTTTTATATCAAGTATCTTGATATATCATTTACTTTTACTTAACATATAGCCTTCCACACATATAGTTTATATGTTGCATATTTTCAAAAGTTACTGATTAATAAAGTAAAATTAATTTTGATTTATTATCGCCATTATACGTGAAAAGAAGCTTCATTGCCCTCAATCTAATCAATATGTTTAAAATTGTTTTTTTTTTTTTCAATTTCCCTAATATATGTGTCAAAATTAACATAAATGTTTTTGGAAATGTACATTAAATATTGATAACTGTCTTTTTGAAACTAATGTTTAATTCAGTATATATGGCTAATATTTAATAAAAACAAACTCTATTATTTTTAACGATTGAAGATTACTTTTATAACTTTGCAAATTCTCATAAGCAGATGAAAAGTTTCAATAAAATTGTTCAACTAATAGATTTGCGTTGCAACTGAACATGTATAATGCACTTTTATCGAAAATGGCAAATTCAAAATCGGTGCTATCAATGATGGTTCGGCTGTCTGGTTGACAAGCTGGTTTAGCTATTATACGCTCAATTCATGCGCTTATAGTTTCTGTCTAGTTTCTTTTATGACATTTGGGTAACAAAAATGGCAAACATGTTTCAAATTATCAGTCAGTTCTTTGGTACAGAACAAAAATCGATGATCGTATATATCATCTTTTTATTTAAGTGCCGATGTTGAGAATACAAATTTGGAAATCAATAATGTCAAACTATTTTTTTTCCGTTTTAACAAATAGCATACGCTTTATATAGGAGCACGGTAGCTTGTTAGCATTCGAGCATGGGTCCATAAATTCAATATGCAATAAAAAGAATTTAACACGTTCAATATATTCGAATGAGAATTAGCACGTTTTTAACAGTTGATTTCTATTTTGGATGATAATATATGGATTCGGTGTGAGTATTTTATAGAAATACTTTAGGTATTGAACGTTTATTCTGGTTTTCCAAAGTTGTTCATCATAATTTTAATTTCAAACGACATATTATTTATTGTTATCAACAAAGAATGTATTAAATGCAGTTAGAGACATACAATGATCATTTTATATCATGGTACAAGAAGAGAATTTCTTTGACGATTCTGCAACTCAAAGACAATGGGCTTTATCTTAAATTTAGTGAAACTAAAGTTGTGTAAGATTCCATGTATCTTTTCAGTATTATGGCGTACAATTTTGATTATGATGTGACTGAACAAATGGCGTTGATGGCCAGGTCAAGGGGGAAAACTACCTTATATGTTCTACTAGCCATTCACAGGACACGTATATACAGAATAGCTCTTACTAGTATTAAATGGTATATATACACTGATATTTTTGAACTTGTGTAATAGGTTCTACAGTTTAATTGCACACATTGTAATATGTAAATTAAAAGTGAAAAATAGGTGCAATTGTTGTTTTATTTTTTAAATTTATAACTATACTTATACTTCAGTTTACATTTGAATTTGTTTACATTTCCTGATCATCAACATCATTGTAGCATCGTTATGCTATATGTATGATGTTAAAATGATTGTGATTGTATTGATACGACTGAGCATTCAATTTGCAATATAACGTTTCGGCTTCCATTGGAACAAATACCACCCGTCGTCGCTACCTCGCGTAGCGGAACACGATATGTTTTGTTTAAACTTATTTTGAATATCTGACGATCAAACGTATATTTCAAAATGGGCTACAATTCTATTTGAAACTTTAGAGGCGAAGAATGTAGGTCAGCAACATGCGAAAAACTAAAGGTCGATGTCATATTCTACTATAAACAGTTATTAACAAATTACACGGTAGGATACATAGTTTTACGGCAAATTATAACATCATGGTCTGGTCGGTTATGACCATGAATTTCTGAATGATCGTGAAGTTTGTATATTTACAGGACCGTGTTTCATCCAATTATCAATCTTCTCAATTCTCCAATCCAAACGTATTTTCTTCTGGTTGTTACTGTTGGACTGTTTAAGTGCTAACTGTTTTTTAGTTACTTTTGCAATTTCTTTAACATGCGCAAACGCTAAGAAGGTACGGTTCTCTAAATTGAAAGTTGCAGAAGGTCATTTGAAAAAAATCTATGATTTTTCTTTCCCAGCTGTAGTAAGGCTGATATATGCTTAACAAACACACCTCTACATTGTATACTTTACTTGTTTGATGAATGTAACGACTCATGTTATATTAAATTGTATCGTTAAAATTGTATAATAATAATAATGCAGTTTCCAAAATAAGGAAGGTTCTCATTTCGACATGCTGGAAAACATATTATGTATAACTAGTTAAAACATCAAGTCAACGAATTTGCAGTTCACACACGTTATTCATGGTAAACGCCGTTCAGTAAAACCGTTTACATGTTAAGTATCAAGCATACAATACTTAATATGTAAACGGTTTTACTGAACGGCGTTTACCATGAATAAAGTGTGTGATTAAACAAATTAATAAATACCATTATAATAATGATACGAACATATAAATCAAATCTCCGTGCACGCTTCGCGCGACACAAATACGCAAAACAATAACGGACTACAATGTATCGCGATAAACTTAATGTTCTTAACAGTCTAAATCGTACCGTTTCGATCCTTGCTGGTTTACTTATTTATTGCCTAAGTAAATCTTCCTACCGCTCTTAACTTTGGTAATGCGTGTTTTAAGTTTAAACAAATATAAACACTCCTACCAATCGCTACGGTGTGACACAATTATGTAGCTGTGGGAACTCTTGTATGAGCGTTTTCGCTTTTGTGATAGCAATAGGGTGGTCATTTTTGTTCTGAGTATCGTGTGCAAGAATTGTATTGCAAATCTGACATAATCGTTTATTTAACCGAGAACATCTAGACGACAAAATAAGGTACAAAGTCATACAATTTGATAGAAAAAAAACAACAACATATTTTTCCCTAACACAACGTCGATTGAAAACGAAGCAAATAATGAAAAATCACTAAAATTATACATTTGTTTTGAACAGTATTGTACATTCTAAACATATAGCACAAATGCATTAACATGCCCTAGAGCTTATCTACCACATTCAAAGTGCGTCAAATCATCAAACATGTTACGTTATATTACTGATACAATGTCTTAGGTGTCTTCAAAATAAGTAAACGTCAAAATGAATATCTTTTCTCGCCGACGGTGCTCCAAACTCGCGTTCTCAACTCATTCGTGATTGTTTTCGAGCCACCAGCTCTTGTCGCGCGGCTAGCGATTAGTGGCCGTGATTGTCAATAATAGAGAAAATCAATAACGCTGAGATGAGTGATTGATATCACCGACGCACTGGGTATTCCGCCATTATTGACAACTTTCCTTTGTAACTGTTGTTTATGCTAAGGTATTTCTCTTTTCTTTCTTCTCGATGATTGTATCATTTGTTTAATTTGTTTATGTTAGTCTTAAAACTTATTTCCTGAAACAGTCAATTAAAGGTTAAGTGTTGCAAATTGTCCATACACAATCGCAAATAACTGAATCAAATTCAGTTTTGAAAATATTAATGTAGAAGTAAACGGAAAACGAAACCAAAATCTGTTAATTGCGTACTTTGATATATTATTGGATTTAAATATACATTAATATATAAATCGGTGCGATTGAGGATATATATATTGAAAAAGTATATAAGTTATATATCATTTCACACCGAGAAACATATAATCGTTAACACCTTAAAAAAAAAGAGAGAAATAAACGACCACAGTAACTGTGATTGGTGTTGTCTAAACATCCATCGTGTTCTTTGAAATAATTTACATTTGTTTCGGAGCATACCTCATTAAAACATATATTCCTTTAATCACCGAAATATTGATATAATATTAATTTATTCAATTTATCCATCAGCATATAAAAAGACGTGTTTAAACATGTTAACTTTCGTTTTCCTATTACTTTTACTATCTTTTTTCCTACGCACATAACATATCATGTAATGTGCAGACAACAGAAAACAAACATTATATTATTGTTGAAATATAATTTTAAAAATCATATTTAGTTCCATTCGTATTGAGTTGTACAATATCTATTGTATTCATAAAGTAGTGATGTCAATAAAAACCAGGCTGAAACTTTTACCTCTTGAAATTGTCTAATTTGACACAATTCTACTTGCACTTAAAGGCACCTGTAATAAAACACTTTTTAAAATATATTATCGAATATGTTTCAACGGATTTCGTCAAAATGTGGAATCTGAACAAATAATTCATATTTTAACATATCTTAGAAATGGCATTGAAACATGATTCGATTTCATACTTTATCATTAAACAAGCAATACCACTATTAAATGAAAAGTCACATTATGACACATTCTAAAAATATTTACTTTCATTGAAAATTAATTTATTGTACATCTCAATCAAGCATGCACTAAATAAGTATCAATTTATGGTTGCTCAGTATTATTTTATTACACGCCTTGCTTCAGTGCTTTGATTTGCTTTAAATATAATGTAACAGTATATCTAAATACTCTTACACTATACTCAAACTTACACAATAGTATAATTTATGCTTTCATCATGCACGGGTTCAATAAAAGTTCCTGCTTTCGAGTTATACGTCGAACAAATAATATAAAATGTCAACAAAACTACTTATGCCCAGGTGTTGCTGACATGCCTCGAAGTAAGACTTTCCTGGTTGTGGCCGCTTTTGATTTTGGGACAACATACAGCGGATATGCTTATTCCTACACCCACGATAAGACACAAGTTTGTACAAATCAAAACTGGTATTCTGGTGGAGCCTCTTCCAAACTTGTGTCACTTAAAACGCCGACTAGTGTCCTGCTCGACAATAAAGGAAAGTTTCATTCTTTCGGATTCGAGGTGGAAGATCACTTTGCAATGTTAGCGGAAGAAAAACTTCATACGGGATGGAGGCTGTTTAGACGTTTTAAAATGTTGCTGCACACCACCAAGGTGAACTTAACATGTATTATCGAGCACTCTTACGATCCATCTATTGTTATATACTCATACACACAAATGGATATTACACACTCCGTTTCATACATTAGTCGAATTATGTATAACTTGTCGATCCATTCATCACGTTTTCTATAATGCTTCCATCCTCCGACCAATCAGTGCATCCTCTTTAAATCATCGAAACACTAGTCATTCACTATCCCACCCATCCATTGTCTGAATAAAACGAATAATTCATCTTAAGTTATATCCATCCATCTTCAATCCCTCAATTCATTCGATATATCCTCTTCTATCCAGCCATCACCCGCTCCATCAATCCGTCTTATCCATATATTCTCTTCTTCATCTATCTCATATATCCACCCGCATGTCCTTTGATACACACATCCATTCTAAATCGCACTGTTAGCGTTAAGTTGGGTTTTTCATGTTGTCATGTGTTATGTGTTGTTTACATAGGCTCTCTCCCGCCATACCACGGTAGAAGACATCGAGGGGAAGTCTTATCCCGCCATGGAAATATTTGCACTGGCAATCCAATATTTACACAGACATCTGTTAGATACGTTTAAACAAAGATTACCTGATTTGAAGGAGACAGACATCCAGTATATTATAACCGTACCTGCAATTTGGGATATAGGGGCAAAACAGTTCATGAGAGAGGCTGCTGTAAAGGTGCGTACAACATAGTTTGTCTGAGTGGGCTTGAACTTGTGTTTAAAGTACAAACTTTATGTACACAAAAGAAGCAATTATATCAAGATATACTTCTTTAAAGATAAAATAAAATTTCTATTCGTACAAGATTTTTTTATATAAATTCTATAAAACATTATTCATAAAAAATACTGATACACATCAAAACAGCAAACATTATAACCCATATTATAATGCCGATGTCAGGCGTAACGCAAGAGTACAATTATGGAAATAATTAAACTATATATACGTTTACAGATGGGAAAACAGTAATATTTTTATTTGGAGTATCGTTATCGAGTCTCGAATCATTATCGTTCTTAACTTAAAATTCCACAAACAAGGAAATATATTAAGATGGAATCAATGAAGTTAAAATAAAAACTCCAAGAAATGTACACGTGTTATGTTCCATATATTTTTTTCGGAATAGTTTCAGTGTTTTATATCCGGAAAATGTACACAATGTACTCTGATGTGCTCTTGAACTTCATGTGTTCTTGCATACTTAACAAATGTTATTTTCATGCATTTCATTTCGACACAAACAACAACAAAAGGCTGTATTAAACACGCACACAACTGCACATATTTTATATTGATGGTATTTAAAATAAATCTATTATATGTGCTTTATGTTGTGGTTATACCGAGACATATGTTCTCACTCAATAACGGGAGACACTAAATCTTTTTTAAGAGCGATTAATCAGTTATTACGAAAATATTGCACTGTATGACTGGAAAGGAAACACAATATTCTGTTTGATGCCCGACAGATTTTTTTCCTTACACTTATTTTGAAGGTGTCTCGTGCATTTAAATATGGCATTGATTTCAAAAGTAATAATGTTGGGCTGTCACTTTTCCAATCAACAGGCATTATTCAGTTCGCCATGTGATTGAGTCGCCTTGACTCAATAGCATCAACGCATACATTTCATGTTTACTTGTGTAGGCTTCAAAAAAGTAAACACAAGTCACACAATGGAAGCGCAGATTTAGAATACATTTTCAGACTACAACTTTTACTCCAGTTCTCTCAATCCTTACTTTCTGGACACTAAAAATTGAATTAAAATGGACATGATCGGGCGGTGACTATATTTTGCCCAGATTTTTTCAGTACACCTTCCACATATTGATCTCATTAATAATACATTTTTGCTTTACATTTTAAGTTCTCTCGAATAGCTTTTTATGAAATCAGAGTGTTTAGTATTAATTGCAATCAGTTGAGCTGTCTGAACATTTGCAGGCGGGAATCGATGGAGAACGTCTGGAAATGGCGTATGAGTCAGAGGTTGCAGCCATTTGGTGTTCAGGGTTAAACTATGGCGGAACGAGTACAGAATTGGACAAACCGTCGTTGGGATCAAAATTCATGGTCATAGACCTAGGAGGTATACCCTTAACATAGTGTGTGCGTAAAATAAAGAAAACAATAACTGAACGTGATCCTACTCATCTATATTTCATATGAATTACCTATTTATATTTTGCGTCGGTCTGTTTCACGTGTCCCACAATGTGTCGTGATATGGAAATTATAGATAGAATGAGATAATTCCAAAAATGCAAAGAAAGTCGAAATATTATATGTCAACTTAATTTTTCCAACAAAAAAACTGTTCGTTTATGATTCTTTGTGTGAATTTTGTTAAAATGTTATTAAACAAAATACGGATACATTTCAACACATCAAATATTATAGCCCATGTCAGGCATGCGCAATAGTACTTTCAAGTACATGATTAAATGAATAAGTTTTCTGGGATATGCATATACTTTCATTTATTATTTTGACAATAGTTTTCGAAAAAGAAACTATATGAAGATGTACATCTTTGTAGCTTAAATAAACAATCCAAGAATAGTCACGTGAAAAATCCTGGACACTTTTTGAACTTTGTTCGATTGGTACAGACGCATATCACGACAGTTTAATTACTGACTAGCACAGTAGATCGAATAGACAGGATTCCATCAGTTTAATTTTGTTTGAAAATTTCTAGATAAAGGGTTCATAAGGAACATGTATCAACGTAACGACATTATATTAACAAAATTGATACGCACCTTTGGATTCTCAGTTATTATCTATCTCTCAGTTTGATTATCTTGGCATATTCGGCGCGTGAAAACTTAATTTGAATCAGAAGCAACAACATATGTATATGGTTCAAAAGCAACATACATGCTTAAGAGCTAATAAATGTTGTTGTTTTTGATGTTGTATTCGCAATTCTAGAATTACCGTGATAATATATTGTCTTCGATATTACATTCTAGGTGGAACGGCAGA
>VMBQ01003627.1:0-99751 GCA_007657795.1 Dreissena rostriformis
GAAACAAATATTTCACAGTCTTCTCTGCCCATCCATTGAGAGTTCTTCTAACAAATTGGACTAATAGGAACATTTCGCTTTGTTAAGTCTTTCTGTAAATATTGATGCAAGGGTTGTACTTATCTTGATAGTTATTATCTGGATTGTTTGTTTGAATATGCATTGTAAGGTGAAAAGAGAAGGTTTGCGATCAATCCGCCAACTTTATTTTTAATCTTCCCGGCCAACTAAAATCTCTTGCATTTTTATTTAACAAGTCATAAAATGGAATTCCAAATGAAGAGAAGGTACTTTCCATGTGATTCCTATGCCTCGATGAAAACAATTCTTAGCGTACATCCAATAGTCTTTTCCTGATCACCTGATGAACGGCGTTAATTTTTAACACAACGTCTTTTTTACACCGTCGTGTTTATACCTCTTTATTATGTATACATGTCGGATATGTGAGCATAATGATAGAACCGGACGGGAATGAATGGGATAATGTTTAAGTTTATTAATCATTACTATGGGTTTAATTTGGACCTCATCATGTATGCATTTACACTCAAACACATTGTTTTTTATTGTTATTGGTTTGCATTCGTACACAAATGTGTTTAAATCGTATTAAATACGCTTGATAAAAAAACTTTGTTTTTTAAATTTAGAACAAGATGGTACTTAGTGCAACGGTGAGCTGAAAGGTGTTATCGTTTTGATTATAACACATGTTGAAGTGTCTTATATAACGCAATATTTGTTCCACTTAATTTAAAGAAGTGTTCTTTAAGAACTTTGTTGATTCTTCAAACTATGTAAATCCGGAATGATCCGTATACAGAATAAACTGTATTCATTATCACACGCGGCAACAAGCATCAACCCAATTTTCAAAATAACACATGCATACAGACTTAAAAAACCATTCAAAAAACCACAAATTCGCATTTCTAAAAATTTACTTACCACATTAAGTATACAGTTTTTGATCTACAATATGACTCCAAATGTTTGAGAAGACCACAACACGTATTGGGAATGAGATGTAAAGAAAAATGTTGACACATCACAAACAAAATACATGTATTCTTGGACCACACTTATATCCGCAAAATTATGTTAAGGTTTAACTTACAAATAGCAACAGAACTTAACGGAAACGGAATAACGTGGATTATTCAAGATTTTTTTTGTAAACACTGTCGTGAAATCACAAACTACAAATGTTTGAGAAGATCATAACACGTATCGGTATTGAAAAGTAAAGAACAATATTAAAAAAATCACATACAATATACATGTATTCTTGGACCACACTAATATCCGCTAAACTAAACTATTTCGAGGTTAAACGAACAACTAGCAACAAAGACTTTTTGAATAACGTGGATTAAACAAGATTGTTTTGGTAAAAACTGTCGTGAATCATGCACAATTAAATAATGGATATCAGTTAAAACTTCCAATAAAAACATGTTTGCTAAACATATTTCTTTGCTGGTAATCATCACTTCATCTAAAAAATAAATATAGGAATCTATAAATAAATCCATCAGTTCTGTTTTAATATTTTGTTTCATTAATCTTTCAGAATGAACATGTGAGCTCTTCGATGTTGAAATGTATGGACAGTATAGAATAGTGTCATTCAGACTTCCAATATAACACAATTTTACTGACCTGTTAACATTAACAGGTGGCAATCCATTTGTATTTTTTACTTTTGACCACCTTGCATGAAATGTAGTTTTCCTTATCTTCCTTCCAAGTTTGCGAGTAACAATATATTTTTCATCTCTTGCTTACTAGTTTGCGAGTTACTCCTTTTTCCTAAAGCATCTACCTCACACATTGAGCCGAAGCTAGACTCATGTTTAATTCCGGCTTCCACTTTGCTTAAAATTTCCTGGTACAATTTATTCGAGGAAAGCAATTACTGCATTTTTGTTTTTGTATGCTGAACGGCATCAAACAGATTTGCATGGAAATGTTCAGAAGTAATCTACACATTCGTTTGACTTTCATATAATTAGAGCGTAGATTTGAAAATTAAATTAAATTTTGAAATTGTAATCTGAACAACTTTGCATTGCTTTAATTTTGCATTGCTTGAGTTTTACATATACTTACATTCGGAAGAAACATCATAACAATAATTCACGAATCACAACTCAATGTGGAAATCTGTGAGAAAAACTTGTTCTGAAAGTGGTGCTTTATTTGAAAATTCTGGATTAACACATTTATATTTAAAGGAAGGTACATTATTTAAAATTCAAAGCACGTACACATTTTTATAATCTTGGATGTTTTGAAGTCTGTTAAGTCTCTAACATAGTTCAGGTGTATGCCGTATTATTGAATAGATAATCAATAAAAAAAACTATTTATGATTGAATTCCTTGGGCATCAGTTTGGAGGTTAAGGTTATCATATCACACGGCCTGCATATGTCAACATCAAACACGGAAAAAACCCAGATAGTTTTAACAACCTTTGATTCAAAATCGATATGATGTCTAAACGGACGCCTTCTAAATTTGCATTTTGCTTAATGTTAACACAAAACAATCTATATAAATTAATTTATGTTTAAATTAAAAGGAAACTTCTAATTGGCTTACAAATTGAGACAAAAACACCAATAGCGAGTGTTCACCCATGTAATTCAATTTTATATGTTAATCACAGTGCACACGTTCATATATTATGTTTAAACTTAAAGACAGAACCTGCGTAACAATAGGCCGCATTAGATATCGTTAATTGTGAAGAAACCACCATTACTCTAATAAAAGAAAATTATTAAACCTGTTGTTACATATGTTGTTTGTTATGGGCAATATTCGCATAATTATTTGCCAATTCTCATAGTAAGTAAGAATTAATACTTTGAAATATTTTCAGTACATAAAGATTAATAGTGATTTGAAGGTTTCATATTGGAAGGATAAATAGGGAACTTTAAGTGCATAGGTCAGTTATTAAGACGACCTGGATTTTGGGTGAATTTCCAAACATTGATAATATTGCTAGCGAAAGACTTCTTTGTTTTCAAACCCTAGCTTGTTAAGCACTGCACTTTTGATTCTGAATCTAACATAATCTCCTTCATAGGTTTTACAAGCGGTTTGTATATAGATGAACGTAACGTTTGTTATTTGAACAGTGCTGTTGATATGTTTTGCAATAAGTTGTTTAAGTTGAATAAATGATTAAATATTCTTAAACGTGAATGTTTTATAATCACAGTTGTTGCAGATGAGTTGAACGTATCTTATTTAGTTTGTGACCATTTGCAGTGTTCTGTTGTTAAGTGAAAAAATGCCACTTGTTTATTCTACAACTTGATTTATTATGACAAATGTTTTCAAAATACTTTTAAGTTTTGCCACTTTATTATTTCAACATGAAACTGTAAATATTAGTGAAAGATGTAATACTCAACAAATAAAAATATCTGCAAGGATAAATTAATGCAATCAATTCTTTATGGTACTTTTGGCTTTGAGCGTTAAAATGCGGTGTTACCAGTTTTGAACATTTTATGTTTATAGTTGGTGTTCTGTGATTAAAGAAGTGTATAAGAACACGAATTTCTTTCCTGGTAGAGTTTCTGGATTTCTATTGTTTGCTATATCGCATGTGATACAGAGGGCGAAATCTTCCGAAAGCTTCCACAATTTAACAAATTTAGAACCCGCCAAACGCCATTCACTTGGTTCCTCTTTAAATATTTATGCTATCGTTACGGTAATATACAACACTTATAGTAAGTTAAGTAGTGTAGAAAAACATGTTTATTTGTTATCAGTTGTAACAAAGCTACATCTCGAAACAAGTTTTTAACTTGAAAAAAGAAAGAAAAATGATCGGCGTTTAATGATATGCATTCATGCATTTTAACAAATGATGAACAAACGATTTACGACTTGACGGATGAGGGCCATTGATGTAATATTAAGACATTATTTGATGAATGAAAATAATAAAAAGAAATATATATACAAGAGGATGGGCCGTATTAAATATCGGTTCAATATCTTGAGAGATATATGAAATCACAGATCTTTAACGAAAGTCTGTCATGGACTTGGTCAAGTGGTATTATACAATTATAGACTATGTTGAGATGTATGAACTGTTTAGCAT
Source organism: Dreissena rostriformis (assembly GCA_007657795.1). NCBI lineage: Eukaryota > Metazoa > Mollusca > Bivalvia > Myida > Dreissenidae > Dreissena > Dreissena rostriformis. Next base: position 4,138 of record VMBQ01003627.1, read on the forward strand.
ACTTGTGCAAACATGATATTGTCCGAAATCAGCATCACTTTTTCACAGGTCTGCGAAACAGATTATACACTTCAAGTCTACAATTAATATTTAACAACCACAGCAGACTGAAGTTTCGAATATTTGATTTCAAAGCTCTGCACGGTATTGATTTATTATAGCAAACCATAGGCATAAGACGATTTATGTCTGTGTAACAAACAAGGAAACGTGACTTATTGTACACGTCTTCTGTGACATCACATGTTTACTAGAAGTGGTGTCACTTATCATAAAAATATGTAATAAAAATGAAACAAGTAATACAAATACTGAGTGAAACAATTGTACAGTCTTTTGCCTCAAAAAGTTGCCGTTTTTGTGTTCTGGTTTGTATGTTACCATTAAAAAGTTAAATGGTAACTTATTTAAAATGCATTAGCTTATGTTAAATTATTTGAAATTAAATAAGAGTCGTGATGCTACGAAGTTAATTTTTGTTAACACTCAAATGTTTCACGAATATATCTAAAATCCCCAACCCTTTGAATTGACCATTCCAGGTCGGTAACCCCAGTTTGATTCGATTTTGTGTGTATTTGTTGCGTACGTGTGTGTCTTGTGTACAACATTGTTTGATGCCTCGTTGTTTTGCATTTGGTTCCATGCCATTAATAGAACCGCATTGTATAATAAGGTATATATCCTGCTGGTGTAGCCGTAAGCCCTTCTTTGTGTACATATTGGCATAAAATTGAACATAAACTTGAATAAATCGGGGGTTGTTAATTGATATTCTATTTCAATAAAACATTTTTCGACCTTTAGTTTTCCTGTTAAACGTCTTTAGTTTTTCTATAAATTGATTCTTAGAGATACTTTAATTTTGCATTTAATGTGTTTATTATCCTATAATTTGTAATTTGTAGCCATTGTTTAAAACTATTCCTGTCACATTTAATGTCATGTAATTTTTGCCAATTTATTATCTCAATTCTACCAGTAATTCGATCTACTGGCGTAGAAAACACAAAACTACAACAGAATATAATATTGCCAGACAGGCGACAGGCATTGTACATGAGAATGAACCATGCATTAAGGATCAATTTGTGGTCCAAAACAAGTAACTGACCATATGTTTTGGGCGTGTTTTGGAACATTTTCTCTTGATTTAAGTTCACTCTGAATTTTTTAACCCGTTATAACCCCGTTCGAAGACGTTTCTCGTTAACAAAGTCACAATCTGATAAAGTATAAGAATGAGACATTATTATTTAACCTAAATTATAGGCGCTCTCGATTCTAGCCCATTAAGTGTCTATTTTGATACAAAGATATGAAGCTAAAACAAAACAAAAAACACACTGCGTCTTGCTTGTGTATTTTGCAGAAGCTGCAGAAATTTACCAATATTCATCGGAAAAGACGGTATCAATAAATACGGAAAGAACTTGTTTCCCACTTTCAGTTTCAAGTCATGCAAACACTAGTTTGATGACTAAGATCGTTTGGAGTTTAAAGTTTTTTGTTTATAAACCACATTAAGCATGTTTATAATATGCAGTGATTTTGTTATATGATGTATGAGAAATGAAAATTCAGAAAAAAATCTTGTTAACATCCGTAAGTCTTTCATTTAAGACGAGTGACCAGTTGACCACAATATTTTATATGCAAATATTTGAATATGTGGTCATCGCCTAGGAACAGTTAGGGCAAAGCATAGGAGGAATAAACAGATTGACATTTTTGCCAAAGCCCACACTTGGCCATGACTTAATCACTTGAAATACCGTAATAAATAAACATTAATCTCATAGCGTTGCAATACCAAAATAAAAATAAATAAAGGAAAGTGTCAATAAATAGGCCCACATTTGTAAATAATTAATTTAACTAAGGGAATTACTACAATGATATACGCTATTGATCAAAATGCCACGATACATTTTGATTTCAAAGTAAGAATTTTCTTCAGATGTTACGTTATTTAAAGTCTGATGAACTCGCTTCACAAACATCAACTTTATTTACGTTGGTTATAATTTACTGTTCCGAGAAATAGATCGAAGGAATTTCAATAAATGCACACACTGACATTATTGCAAAACCAATAACTAGGCTACAAGCTACACATCAGCAACTGATGTATATCAATCAGTAAAACAACTTTTCCACTCACTCCACTACCAGTAATTTTGCAAGCCAGGGATACCGGAAATGACCAGTCAAATATTCCAAGATGTGCTGTCATTCCAAATCAAGGTTAGGACAAACGTAATTTGAATGAACTTGGGATTTAGTTTTCTTTTTTTCAGCGTAGTCACAACATCAATTAAACACCACTTAAAACTATTAAACATAATGAATAAACTAATAACGGTAGTTGAAACACTTCAACCACGCTTCTGCATTGTAACTATTAAATGTGGTCACGTGAGTTTTTCTCTCGAGAAAATACATCCGTATTGCTGTACGCAATGAAGGCTAACCACTTAGTTGACTTTTTGTCTCTAAACTAAAATACCTTGATGCATTTATGTTCTTTCCACATATAAAATTGAGCGCGATAGTGACCAAATCGGAATCGAACTCAGGATCTCCATTTAAAAATTGATTAACATTAACTAGGCAGCTACAGTTAGCCGATTGTTATTAATAAAATTGTTTAACTTTAATGGATTAGAGACACAAGATACCACATATGACGATACACATATTACGGCGTATTTATAAATAGATATATTTTAAGTGTTTGGTTCTTAGAAGGAAAATATCAATTCTAACACTACACGCGGCTTGTTTTCTATAGACAAAGAAGAAAATCAAGTGTGGGTTATTCTGCAATAATTATGGGCGGAGCTTAATGTTTCGAAAATAGTTCCGAATAAATAAAGAAAATATTGCAGTAAAATGCACGTGCTAAAACCCGCTCTAAAAGAAATGTAATAAATGTAGCATGTATATAAATGTTATGAAACAACAATTATATATTTGGTGATAAGTGGCATAACCACGCCTACAAAGAATGTTATTTGTTAGGAAACTTAATTAAGATAACATCTATAGCATGTCAGCTTTTCAGTAGCATCAATAAACGTGACGTCATGTAGTTTCTACGACTTTTGTTCTCAACGAAAGTGACGTCATTTGCAAAATATTTAAGAATGAAAACGACTTCATATGTTTGTTACGATTCAATGACGTCACTAAATAGTGAACTTTTTCCTAAGAAGGGCGGAGTATTGAAAAATATAGTTCACGTCCTAAAGCTTGAACCAAATCAATCAGAATCGTGTTAGAATCGAAATAATAATTTTCTATGATGGTTTGTTGTCGAATAACCCACAGTAAGGAGTATAGATGCGTGTTATCAAATCACTCGTGCTTCGCACTCGTGATTTAATTCCTACGCATCTATACTCCTTACTGTGTGTTATTCGACAACAAACCATGATAGAAAATATTATTTTTAAATAGTAATTCGGGAAATAATTTGTAGAAATGGGGTTCCCGATTGGTGCTATATATTGTTGGTCAACTGGCTTTGAAAGTAAAGGACCATCATTTTTTTTTAATCCAACAGTGATACAAACGAACGAAACAAAAAGTAAAAGCACCGATAATTAAAACATATCGTGAGACAAGAGAAACTTTGACTGTAAGTTAGTTTTTACTTATTTTTCAATATAACATTTTACTAGAAATGAATATGTAGCGCATAAGTAAAAACATAAATATTATATTTATAGAGCAGCAACACTTACGAATTCCCTAATGTACTTAACGCACAAAAGTATACAATATAAAAACACTGATTTGTTAGAGAGAATATTATGGTTCTAAAATTGCTTTTGGATGAGTTCTTGGTTACTGCACGCAATTAACGATCGCCAAAACCAGATTGAAAGATGCTTTGTTTTTAGTGTTTTAAGATTTAAAGTAAAACGGTTCAATAAATCAATTGATAACATTTAAGATTTTTTATAAAAAAATGTAAGAGCTAGAATGCTTTTGGAAGATGAACACTTAATTTACACCAAATGTTAACAATTTTCCCTAGCGATGCATTAAGCAACCGTGTGGATTATTTTTAGAAACAACAACAACTATCACCACCACTATGGCATCTACATGAGCAATCCTGGTATGCGTTGCCATGGTTACCATGATGTTGGGCGCGGAGGGACGGATGTGTCAAATGGAACCCGCCACCATGTCGTGCACTGATTTTATGCCGCGTGGAGGCCCGTTTAAGGGCGTGCCCCGATGCTCGAGCACGGGAAAACAATGCCAGCTGAAAATGCGACGCCAGAAAATTCAGTGCATGAGTGGAGATGAACGGGGTGGACATCAGCTACATTAGTATGATTAATGTTTGAATTATCAGAACTCAAGTAAATGATTAATTATGGACAATATTAAGTTGCTCAAAACGTTTACGAGCAATTAAGTAAATAATGTGCTTAAGTACGCGAAAGGTTTACCAGCCGGAAAGGCGACGACTTTAAGATAAGTACAGGTTTGCAGCTACTTTATAAGGGCACCAGCTATAATAAAACAAATAACACACTTTAAGGGACATCGGGGCCCGTCAATAGTCTAGGAAGAAATCCCACGTATTTTATGGTGAATCAAAGGGGTTTACCAAATTAAATAAAACAACAACAGCAGCAACAACAACAACATGTATTAGCGCTTACACAGACAATTGTTTTTTCAGTCATATACAAAATAAACACAATTGAAACGTGAAACGTGTGCTACTGATATAGATATAGTTTTGATAAGGTTGGGTTGCTGAAAGTATTAACGTCAATCAATGTCAGTTTTTGTCCATTTATATTAATCAGTAATAACCATATTCAGTTATATATTATGGGATTAGTTTTAAAGGGTGATATTCGATTCACACTTCATAAAGGATGCATTAGTTTCGCACTCGACTCTAGGTATATAAATACATATTGAATCTTAATTTTGAAATAACTTTTTATCAGATTTAGATTATTGTTTGATTAACCAAGTCATGTTAATTGTTCAAACATAGTTTAAGCAAATATGCTTCTGGTGGGTGTGATTTAAGATTAATTATTTTGCCCATTCTTTGTCGTGAATTTTATATTCTTCTCTGTGTAAATATATATTCTTATTTAGTGATGTATAAATGCAATGTTTTGTCATGTTATGCTATTTTTAAATATTTTTTTTTAATCTCTTTTCGACATTTGTAATGTTTTCTAGGTTGAAAAATACTTTGTCTCAAGTTATTAATTTTTGTGTGTTCATTTTATTTGATATTTTTAATATTTGTGCTATTTTACATGTGGCAGTAATTTATTTATTTTTAAATACATTCGCATTGTTTACGCAGGGTAAAATTGTCCTTTTCCTTTAATATGATGACCTATGGTGAAAAACAACTCAAATGATGTTTTCCCATTTACAATTTTAAAAGCTTACATCAGACTTATCACATATATTTTATTAACATATACATATTTTCATTCATGAAATAAACAAATATTAATTGTTAAAATGTTGTGTTTTATTTACTGCGTCATTAACTGCGAAACTCGTGAGCCTGAGTCCGTTACCCAGTAAGAAACAGTACTTGGTATCTTTGGGGAGGAGGGCACTCTTTCGGAAACACTTTGAGGGTTTGGACACGGTACAAGGCGAACACTATATCGTTTGGTTCACCGCGTACATTACGACACATTATCATTACAATGAACGTGTCACCAACGTAAATTATATTCAAAGCAATTCCATGATTAGTCAAATGAATTTAAGTTAATAAAAACTCTTGATCATAACTGGTGAACTTTAAAAATAAGTATCGGCAATTATTTAACAACTATAATAACAATATTAATTAACAGGGTTTATTAAAGCCACGGACTGTAGTCCTTGGGACTGAGACCCACTGAAATTACATTCTAGCATGTTTACAATTAATAACCCATTTCTGATTTATAAAGTTCATGTTTTCAGTTTTAACCAACTTATATCTCAAAGCTACTCACAATATAAGCAAGAAAAAGGATTTACTGAATCCTCGCATAAAAGCGTGAATCTAATGATAACTGCATGCCTTTAATAATTTGAAGGATGCGTAGTATCTCAAATGGCTTGTGTAATTATATTTCGATTTAAAATGTAGTATAATTTTTTGGTTAAAACTCTGTATTAGGCTTCCTTCGAAGCAAATATGCGTGTTTTGTTACCATTCGGGATGTAATTGAACATGTTAGTATTCACCTTTATGCCGTAAACATATCTTATCGCGCAACGATTTAGGCCCGGGATGCAGAGAAAATTACTGAGAACATGAGTTAAAATGAAACATGTATACTGTGGACTTCGAAGCCTGCTTTCCATTGCTTTCTGAACAAAACCATGCGTGAGGTAATACGTTGATTTGGTATACAGCAACGGCTGAATCGTTGCAAAAACGAAAGTGGAAAAAGTGCAAAACCTATTTGATGACGAGAAGCATATTTATAAAGTAATGACGTATTTAAATTGACGTTTTTCCCCAGATGTTTATAACTGGATCCATTCCTTGGTAAAAATTCAGTTTGGAACTTTTTTTCTAGGCTTTGAGTCCCACAGTCGCAGTAAATATTTTGGGTTATGCAAACACTGTCCTATTTCAGAAGTTTAGGGAAACATGAATTGAAACGTATATCTTTGGTAAAACACACTTTTTTGTTTCAGCTCATACGTGTCCAAGTAACTGTTATTTTATCTTGAAATAGTATTAAAACACATATAAGCGTAAATGTATAACTCATATGTGTCTGATTTGGGACTCCCAACATCCCTAAACATGCGCGCGCAATTAAAGTGAAAGTATGAAAATAACGGCAGTGCAAAAATTACGAAAATAGAAGGTTAGATGTAACAAATTAACATGTCTATAGCAATTTGCTTTGTTCATTAAGACGACATCTCACACAAATCTGTCATATAAATTCATACACATACCGTGTATAAAGAACAGCTGTTCACAATATTAAGTTATGGTTTCTAATTGTTACGCATTCACGCGATGTAATTTTGTGTTCTCGATTGTGTAATTGAGAAAAAAATCTCGCAAAACCGTAGATTCAAAACATGTTACAGTAGTAAAACAAGCTCTTTTAACATCACAATGGTTTACCATATCAATTGCTTCGATAGAACTATAATGTATTCAGAAACAGACCGTCTTTTATTTGATAAATCATTATTTACATGTTTTCTTCATTAAATACACCACATGAAATGATCACACAATATATTTCCATGTGCACTTTGTGTTGTCAATTACACCCAGGTATAGTATCGATGACTATAATATCAACAACATTGCCTATTCTTGCACTTAAATCTCCATTAGTTCAGAATGGTATTGAAGAACTAAACTCATATATATTTACTTAAAGTCGAAACAAAAATCATGTGCATATGTTGCAGTGATTTTGCTATAAAATATAGGAAAAATGAAAATCCATTATCGGACAGAAAATTCCTCTTACCAACCGATAGTCTTTTATTTAAGGAAAGTGACCCGTTGCCCATGCAATACAGTAATATACATGTACATACAACCCAATAGTCATACAAAATATGTAACCTGGGGTCTCCGCCTTTGATAGGGGTGTACAAATCATTCTGGGTTTAAACAGATTGAAAGGCATGTCAAATATTACACTTAGCCATGAATCAATCAGTAAACGCACACTTGTAAATGCAAATTAAGTTCAAAGTGTTGCAATTGAAAAAGTAAATAGAAAACATAAAGTCGTTAATAAATAATTGTGAAAATAGTAAATTGTCACGAACAATAGTAATGCAAGCATACAGTCTTTATCAAAACTATATGGTATGCAAAGTAAGTACTTTTCTTCCGATGTAACTGTACTTAATGGTAAGTTAGAATTCTTTCTCGCAATCTACTGGCCATACACCTCTTAATTACTATTCCGAGTAGTTGCTCGGGGAATTTTCATGAATTGGTTAACTAATAACAACACATCAGTCACTAACATAACTCAATGAGTTAAACAATTATCCAACCCGCTACGCTACAGGGAACTATGGAAAGCCAGGGCTCTGGAATATGTCATTAACAAGTCCCAAACAAGAGATGTATATTCCCGTTTTCTCAGCAAAATACTCATTGTGAGTTGCACCCCTTACACACGATTGATCACAATGACTATACTTACTACAGGCACTAAGAAACTTCAATCATTCATGCAAATCAAAGTGGTCAAATGAGTATGTTTGTTGACAGAATATGACCGTATTGCTGTGCGCCACAGAGGTCAACAAAACATGAGTAGACTTTGTGTTTCTGCTTCACAACTCAAACATTGCTGGATTCATTATTTTGCAAATGCAGTAGTATATGAATATAAACGGCAGCTGTACCAGTTGGAGAAACCCTATTATTGCACGTGGTCTTTTATTTATGGCAAGTAACCCATAAAACGCAAAAAAACACGCAAAACAAGAATACACCTCACCGCCTTTGAACGGTCAAGTCAAAGCATTAAAGATTTACATTGGTTTCAGGAGCTCCAAACTTCACATAGAGTCATTCACACAAAATTGAAATATATACCGATAGTTTATATCCAGTGTTAACAAACATTTGCCTTATGGCAACATCTTTGAGTCCGTTTCATAGATGGGACCTGTTCTTTGTGTGTTTATTATAAAGTATTAATATCGTTGATTATGAATCGATCTCAACCGTAATATGAAATTTGATTTCCATTTACATGGCTGCGACAGTGAAGCCTATGCAATTAATGTAAACTATAATGAAATATTGATGAATCCTATGCCTGTTGCACCATATCACAAAAAAACAGAATCGTCGTAAATTGTCTATACATGTGTACATGCATTCCATATACGCAGACACAATGTTGCGGCCTATTGTAAAAACCATCACGGTGATCAATGATTCAGCTTCTGTTGCTGAGAAGTTTGAATAACCAATATGAGTTTCGGGAACTATTTTTAGAATTTGGGTTTCCATTGTGGTATTGTATAATGTTTGGTCAATCGCTTTTGAAAGTATAAGACGAACAATTGTTCAAAACAAAAGGGGATACAAAACCAGAACGAATATAAAAAGAACAAATATATCGTTTCTTTGACATAAAGATAAGTTTATATTTTTTATATAATATGTCATCATTAAAGTAAATGTAACGCACGAATACAATATATGGGATAAGGATAAAGCAATATAACATACGCATTTCCTAATGTGATTTATTGAATAAAAATAGTATTTTAAAATGCGTGTGTTTGTTAGTGAATAGATTATGGTTCTTAAAATTGCTTTTGGATGAGATTTTGATTACTACATGCCATCACCGATGGCCTAAGCCAGATTTGGCATTGTTATTTTTATTATTCGTCTTTAGATTAACTTTTACAAATTTAAATATAACAAATCATAATAGCAATTAATATTTAAAAATCTGAAAGATGCTTATGGAATACACTACACTATTGCTATAAAAAATGAGTCATTTTCATAGAGATTCAGTTTAAAAGCATTTACCCTATTTGTAGAAACATTTACAACAACCACGACAAACACAACGATATCTACACGAGTAATCTTTGTTTGCGTCGCAATGGGTACCATAATGTTGGGCGCGGAGGGACGGCTGTGTCAAATGGACCCCGCCACCATGTCGTGCACGGATTTTGTGCCGCGTGGAGGCCCGTTTAAGGGTGTGCCCCGGTGCTCGAGCACGGGGAAACAATGCAAGCTGAAAATGCGACGCCAGAACATTCAGTGCATTTGTGGAGATAAACGGGAAGGACATCAGCTACATTAGTATTCTTAACGTTTTAACACACTAAAAGGGCACCGTCCAAGATCCGAAATGTGGACGTGATTTACGGGGATTCAAATGGGTTTTCAGAGTGTTATACTGGAGCTTGTGCGAATGAGATACAACAAGGACAAAAGCCACAACTGTTATAGCTCTTATGCATACACTTGCTTTTTAGCAGACTAGAAGTTAACACAAGTTAAGTTTGTACGACTGATGTACAAGTATTATTGAAAGGGTTGTGTTGCTCAAACGGCTGATTGTTGTTGATTTTTTTTCCATTTATATTTATAATGTGTTTTTAGTTAATTAGTTTTTAAAGGTTATATCCGCTCATTATTGTTTAAAGGATGCATAAGTTTCGCACTCGACTCTTTATATTAATAATAATTATTAAACCTTTATTCTGAAAAGATTCATCATCATATTCAGATTAAGTTTTGATGAAACAAGATATGTTAATTGGTAAAACATAGTTTTAAGTTAATATGCTTCTGATGGTGTGATTTGAGATTACATATTGTATTCTCATTCTTTATCGTGTACTATACAATCTTCTTTGTGTAAATACATACATTTATTCATTGTTGTATGAATTTCTTGTTTTGTCATACAGTTTATATATTTCGTCTTTTTTTACATATGTTTTTAAGTGGAGAAATACTTTGTCTCAAATTATCAAATATGTGCATTTGTTATTTTTTTTATATTTAGTGTTTGTATTGTGCTTTTTTACAATTCAATTCAATGTTTTATTATTCAATGTTCTATTAAATGTTACATTAATTTATTTATTTTTATATACATTCGCATAGGTTATGCAGGGCTTAATTGGCATTTTCGTTTAGAACATTATCTGTAGTGCAAAACTTCTCAAATAATGTTTACCAATTTACAATTTGAAAAGCTTACAAGGGCATTTTCGAATATATATGATACTTATATAGAACAATGTTTTTTCATGAAATAAATAAAATAAGTGTTAATATGTTGTGTTAAATTTACTGCCTTATTCACTGCATACTTTATTCCATTCGGTGATACAAAAGAATCAGTTATCGGCACATTTTAAAGTGGAATGTTTATGATTTCGATTGATATAAACTGAATCTATTCACCATGAACATGAATTAGCTCAAACTTGTTTATTTAATGTTCAAAATATGTATGCCTACCTGGGTTTCGAACCTACGATCTTTGTTACTACAACTGGACCATTTTGACTATAACAGATTTCAGTGTATTTTAAACTATATGTTTCTAATACGCTTATTTTGCAAACCATCGATAAAGAGATACAAACAATTTCTTATGTATGATTTTCCGTAAATGAACCGATATAGTAAACATATTTCTTGCTCAAGACTGTTATTTCGTCGCTTGTTTGAATATTATGTAGACATTCTTTCTGAATTTATGGTAATGTTTTGTAAAATTGCATTTAACCAAATTAAATTGTTTACCGAACTGAAACATGCACCCGAAAGGCGACGACATATCGTGATCTCATGTTCTTGATCTACGCTCAGTTCGCCGTTGTAATTTAAAGGTTAATAGCGCGTAAACACGAGGCTGCGATATTACAGCGCAAAGTGCGATATTAATATCGTGTTGTTGCATCGTGTTCACGCATATTTAACCTTTTTTAAAAAGAGGGCGAGAACGCGAAAATACGACGCGACGATACGAGATTACGATATTACTATCGCGATCTCGCGTCTCGGATCGTGATCTCGAGTTTTCGCACCGTGGTTTTGCTCCTTTCGCTCCTTCGCATCGTGTTTTCGCAACACCCTTCATTCATGCTGTTATAGTATTGCTACTGACACACTTGCATTCTCAAGTGGTGCGTTAAAGGGACCTGTTCACAGTTCGATAAATTGACCAAATTGAAACAAAAAATGTTTCATATGTGTAAAGTTTCGGTGTATTATGTTTTTTGCAAGGAAACAGTAATACTACACATTTACCATGCTCTAAAATATCCATTTCATTCATCTTTTGACGATTTCAAAATCAGACAATTATAAAGCGTTACAAACGCGAAAGGATTGAATAATTTGGAGAGTTATGTTGTTATCATTATATTTTGTGACATTACGAGGATTGCTTATATAGTATAAATAGCGATAGACTTTTACTCCAAGGGTCAGTGGTTCGAGCCCAGATGTGGATTACTTTTATTCGTTCTTTAATTTTATTCTTGTTTTATACTTCAGGTCTTTAGTTCCGATGTTAACATTTATCAATTTAAAGCATTTAATGACAAACTTCAAAACATGCCAAAACTGTGAACAAGTCCCTTTAATGAAAACCAAGTATTTCGAAGACATTGTGTTTGATGATTCATTTCTGCCTCTCCTCACTGCTGATTTATATCAGACACTAATGTAACAGCTTTTGATAAGCAACCTCTGTAAATAAAAAAATTTCCCCTTTTAATTGAAAAAAACATATCTGAGGCAAAGCATATATGTGTAACTAGAATGCGTTTCCTCTGTGCCAACTATTGATTCCTTAGTATTCCCCTCAAATCTATGTCCAACCGGATTTCTTTTCGGTTAATGTTTATGCGTTGTCAATCTAAAACATCGTACATAAAAACATTTCCCTTGTACTGCAGCTTTTGAAAGTATTCCGCTCATCTCTCAATGTGCTTTGATATGTCGATGGTCACGTTTCCGCTTGAGATAATGCCGCCTGTGAATTGGTTCAACAAAGAATTGTTTTCAGGTGTGTCTCGATAACAAATGATTGAATTGGAAACTTAGATTATACATGTGTGATAATCTAGTTCATATGGCAATTATAAAAACAACCTTGTTTGTGTGTGCATTCCTTTGCAATGCAAATGAAGGCTTATTCATGAACCATTATGTGAATTCTGACCCAGCTTTACCATCTACCGTAAAGTTAATGGCTAAACCCACCCTCCGTAGCAATACAGTGTTTTATGAACTACAAACCATGTCACAAGTTATTCATCTTCATAAACATTACGGTCGCTATGATATGTGTCACATCTTCTTTCCCACTACGAAGAGGAGGTATATAGGCGAACACATCTTGTTTCTTTCAGGTTACCCAATCAATCCACAATAAAATGACCAGACCCAAAACCTTCGTTTTGAACATGTCAGCTATTTAGTATTTAATTATTATTGAAATTTTACTTAAAGGTTGGTTGTATAGTGTTCGTGTAACGTCCTCTAACAAACAACGTTAAAAAAATGTACTTATATGATAGAAATTGTTATTGTACGCAGTTGTTCAAGTTGACAGGTAACCATTAACTAGAATACAAATGCATCATTGAGCGATTACCACGTACGACTGTCCTACCTTTTTGAGCAGGACACACTTTAAAAAAAATCATTAAATGCTATCACTGCCACGGTGTTTTCCCCATGACGATTTAGTAACTTAATTTAAGGTCACGTGTTAATCAAAACTACGCAACATCTCACAGAAACCCATCGAGTCTAACAATGCATAAGTAAACATAAATCACCGGACAACATGCTTCAATTACAACTCAACTATATTATTAAAGCTGCAAAACAACATGTACATTTATTGAAAAAAAAGTCCTTACTTCAATTCATTCGACTTTCTTTTTTTTAGAACTAATATATGAAAGAACATAACGACAATTTTGATACAATAAGTTATAGACATGCAATTGCTCTTAATGGGTATTTTGGATTAATGATTTAAAGAAATGTAAGTTTTACATAAGCGTCTAACATTTAATTTTAACTATTTTAAACAAATTTTCTTTTTTTTCTATATATTTATTTTAATAAGCGAAACCCTTTAACTTTCAAATTTACAACATAAGAGTTAATAATTCATTGAACATGTACATCAAGTTATACGTATAGAACGAAACGTTACGATATTTTGTATTTATCTTTCAAACTTTAAGACTTTTTCTGCAGGTGTTACTATAGTAAATGATGTATTGTATTCAAATCAGGAACATCAACACTATTGACGTGGATAACAAAATCCCGCTCGACGCACCCAGCACCATCACTCAAAGATATTCCAAGTAATTGGCCTGGGGAATTCCTATGATTTGATAAAATGACATAATTGGCCAACCAAGAACTATACATCCGCCACTGACGTTACTCAATGAGTTAAACAATTTTCCCTCCCACTCCACTACCATTAATTATGGGAAGCCAAGTGCACTTTAATATGTCATTAAGATATGCAAACTTGAACAGTTTTTTATTTAAATAAGGGATTGGACAATTTTACTTGAATGAAACTGGTAATTCTCTATTTGCGTGTGAACTACTAAAGTGGTGACAAGTGTATTACTTCTTGGAGAGAGGCGTCTGTTGTTGCAAAATTTCGGTAAACCTAAAACCTAAATGACCAATAGGATTTATCAGGATTTATTTTAAGACTTGAAGTTTCAATTTTGATATGGTATATATATTCGCCCGTTTGGATTTGAAAATATAAGGCGAACAACTGTTCCAAAAGTACTACAGAGACCAGCTGCAGTAACAAAACAAATTCTTTATACGGAAAGTAAGGTAAGCTGTTGTTTTGTTTTTTTTTAAATTAACATTTCTCACCAATTAATTAATATGTAACGCATTAAAAATCAAGAGGGGATTTTAAACAGCAATTTAACAAAAGCATGTATTAGTTTTAATATGAGGTTAGTTAATGATGAAACTACAACACGATTGGGTTTGTTTGCCTGTGCAAAATAGTGTTTTAAAATTACGTTGGACGAGATCATTCGTAACATATCACCAAACCCTGAGTGTACACATATTTCTTTATATAAAGTTGATTGTCCTCAGCTGCTGAACTGTTTAACTCCTAGCGAATAATAGTGTCATCCACACGTTGTTTTATTTTTACCATATAGTAATACATACATGCATAGTATAAACCAAGCAGGTCATGAACATGTACTTGAAGGGTGTAAATAAACGTAGTTGTAATCATACATTTTATCACAATGTTCATATTAATGTTACAAAAGACATACAGTGTTGTTTTTTTTTCACGACACTTCACCAATACGATTGTTATTACTTATTCATTTTAAAACTAAATTTCTTCTTCATTTATTATTTATTTAATTTAAAACGGTTTTCACTATTTTCAGAAATATCCCCAACTATCCCAACCACTATGGCATCTACACAAGCAATCCTGTTCTGCGTCGTCCTGGTCACCATGATGTTGGTCGCAGATGGACAAATGTGTCAAATGGACCCTGTCACCAAGTCATGCACGGATTTTGTGCCGCGTGGAGGTCCATTTAAGGGCGTGCCAAGGTGCTCGAGCACAGGGAAAAAATGCCAGCTGAAAATGCGACGTCAGTCAAAAAATCTGTGCATGTGTGGAGATGAACAGGACGGATTTCATTTGCATTAGTATTATAAACGTTTGCACACTTAAAGAGCTCCGTCCAAGATCCGGGATGTGGTCCAACGTGATTAACGGGGATTCTAATGGCGTTTGTACGAATGAGATACAACAACAACAACAACAGCAACACTAGTTATAGCTCTTACGCATACACTTGATTTGTTTACAGTATACAAGCAAACACAGGGTTGGGTTGCTCAAACACTTAATATTTGTTGTTGCTTTTTCATTTATATTTATCAGTAAAAATTTAGATCACGTTATATATAATGTGATGAGTTTATAAAGGTGATATCCGCTTATCATTGTTTAAACGATGCATTTGTTTTGCACTCGATTCTTGATATAGATTATTATTATTCAATCTTTATTCTAAAAATAATCTTCCTCATATTCAGATCAAGTTCTGATGAAACAAGTCATGTTAATTGGTCAAACATAGTTTTAAGTAAATATGCTTCTGATGTGTATGCTTTAAGATGTGTTATGCTCATTCTTTATATGAACTATACACTATTCTTTGTGCAAATTTATATTATTGTCTTATTATATATGAATGCCATATTTTGCCATGTCAACAGGTTTATTTGTATTGGCTTTTTTTGACATTAGTATTGTTTTTATAGTTAAGAAATGCTTTGTCTCAATTTATTAAATTTGTGTCTATTTTTTTTTCTATATTAAGTGTTTTGTATGTGCTTTTTTTTACATTTTACAGTAATTTTTTATTATTTTTACATTCATTCGCATTGCTTATGCAGGGTTAAAATGGCATTTTCGTTTAGAAAATGATATGTGGTGTAAAACATATCAAATGATGTTAACCCATTTACTTTTGTAAAAGCTTGCATGAGGATTATCAAAAATATATGATACTTATATAGATCAATGTATATTCATGCAATAATGTTTTTTTTCAATATGTTGTGTTTTATTTACTGCGTTATTCACTGCATATTTTTTTCCTACGGTAATACAAAATAATCATTTATCAGCATATTTTAAAGTGGAATGTTTATGATTTTCATTGATATAAACTGCATCTATTCACCATGAAAATGAAAAAGTTCAAACTTGTTTATTTTAGCTTATACCGAAATCTTTAAGCTAATTGGGAAACTCTTGAACTTGAGTCCGTTACCTAGTTAGAACCAGTACTTGGTATTCTTGGGGAGGAAATCGCATTAAATAAAAATATAGAGTTTTGGAAACAGAGAATGGAGATCACTATATCATATTCGTCAGCGCGAACATTATGAAACATTATCATTCCAGTGGACGTCTCCCCGACGTAAATTATATAAAACAATTCCCTAATTCATCCAATACATTGAAGAAAACACATCACTTCTTCATAACTGGTGCACTTTTCAAAATAAGTATTGGAAAGCATATAAAAAATATAATATTATTATTAATTAACATGTTGTTAAAGTGTAAAGCGATGGGCAGTGGTCAACTGGAAATTACACTCCTGCATTATAACATTGTATAACCCATTTCTAATATATAAAGGTCATGTCTCCATGTCATGTTTACCAACTTATATTTGAAAAATTGTTCGCAATATTAGAAAGAAAAAGGTCGTAATTGAAGGGTTCTGCGCATAAACAAGCGAATCTAATGATAATTGCTTGAATCGGACAATTTGAATGATGCGGAGTATGTCAACTGGTTTAATGTTATTATATTTCAATAACATGTTGTGTAATGTTTTGGGATAAAACTCTGATTTACGTTACTTTCCCATGAAACATGCGTGTATGGGTCCCATATGGCTATAATTGTGCAATGGCTTCTCCATATCGGGAAAATATGTTTGAAACAGCCCAAAGGGACGCACGCCACGAAAAGTTTGAGAAAATGAGTAAAAATTAACTCCTTGCTCTTTGTCATAAACATACGGGAACAAGCTAAAACATATTGAAGTTTTATTATCAATGTATAATATGTTATAACAGTTAAGTTGAAATGTTTACAGCTATTCTTCACCAACAAAAAAGTAAGGAGCATCATATTTACCCTTACATGACAATACTATAAACATGTTTTGTACATAACATAATTGATCGACGTATTTACATATAAAACTGTATTGTAAGTTTTTGAACATAATGACAGGTTATGGCACTAAGCTGAACACGTTTAATTTTCCAATGGTATTAAGATGAAGTGTCGAATGATTTATATAAAGCTTGAACAACATTGGGGAGATCCTACAGTCTTTTTATACTTGTTTTAGCAGCGTACCAGTAAGTTTCAAATCCAGTAATTCTAACGGCACATTAAACAATATCATCACAAAGATTTAAAAGCACCAAATCAACTTTCAAGCATAATTATACGGCTGATCCTCTACACTTACGTCTCGTGTCAATTAAATTTATATGTGTAGAGTGGTGGTCGAAAACGATTTTGAATCTTAAGGCATTACTTTCAACAAATAAACTATTTTATGTAAAATGGCCTGAATCATGGATACTGTCAATGTTTAGCTCAACGCAGAACATAATATTTGAGTTTTAAATCAGCTTATAAGTAAGAACTTCGATCGGCTCACGAACAATTACAAATCGCAGTTATAAGAATATGCACATATTCCTCCTCAAACTCATGGTTGAGTCGGAATATAAACTCAAAAATACTTGAACACCAAATAAAGCATGATGGTCAAATCATGAGACACAGGCAAAGTTGATTCAGATTATCGACTAAATGAGTCATGGTAAGTTCATTTTGTTCCCCTTGAATTAATTTTACTTTCCCTAAATTGTACATTTATATTCCATTATTGTAGCACACGTTAAATCAAATATGCAAATAAAAGACAACATGTCATTTAAAAGACAATACTTGGTAGCTTTTCGAAGGCCGTCTCATTCCTTTCATAAAAAACGGCTATTTTTACTTCAGTTACAAAGAAAATTCAACATCGTAATATACAAAGTGACAATAAATAGTTATCATTTCATTGACATCTTTCCAACACAATTCACGAATGCAGTATTTGTATCATAAGTTAATTAACCATCATTAAACTCGTCCTAAACAGGAATAAAACAATTACGGTTATCTCTTTCACCAGTTTCTTCCTATATTCTTAAGAAAATCATCGGGATTATTGGTGTAAGAATTCTGTGCAAGATCTCTGAGGATTTCAAGTCAATAAATACGTTTAACTTTATGTAAATATTTTATTAAATCGGTAATATTGTTTGAAAGCCACTCCTAACAACTATCAACTTCATGTACCTCATTCTCTGAAGTATGAAATATATAGCGCACATTTTTCTAGACTTAATCTAGAATTATTGGTGTAAGAATTATGTGCAAGATCTCTAAGCATTTCAAGTCAATAAAAACGTTTAACTTTGTGTAAATATGTAATCAAATGGGTAATATTGTTTGAAAGCCACTCCTAACAACTATCAACTTCATGTACCTTATTCTCTGAAGTATGAATTATATCGCACATTTTTCTAGACTTAATCTAAAATAATACAAATATCTTATAGAATTAAATCAACGGGTAAACGAGTTACATTCATCTATTGTAAATTTGTATCACTTGCCACCTGATTTAAAACATGTATCATAAGAACAGCAAGCTCGTTTAACAAAATACAGGTTAACAATATCAATTGCTTTTAATGGCACTACATATAATGTTGTAAACATCTGACACTCCTTTAGTTAATATAATCATTATTTACTGTTTTTCGTCAATTTAATACACAACATAAACTGTATATTCAAAATCGCTCAATATATCTCCATGTGCACGTTGTGTTGTCAATTACACTATTAAATGCATATTATCGGCACCCATAACATCAACAACAGTACATATTCTTGAAATATAACCTTCAATTGTTCACAATGGTATTACAGAGATAAACTTATATATATTTACTAAACTTTGTTAAATAAATTATGTTCATATTTTACAGTGATTTTGCAATAGAATATGGGAGAAATGAAAATCCAGAAAATGCATTATCGGGAAGGAAATTCTTGTTACCCGTCGACAATCTTTTATTGAAGGGAAATGATCCATTGCCAGTGCAATACAGTAGAATACATACAACATAACATTCAGCATTAAATCTGGGCAACTCATAAAGGCATGTCTAGTGTGACACTTAGCCCTTAATAAATCACTAAACACACAATTATAAATGAACATTAATCTCACAGTGTTGCAATTTAAAAATAAAATAAAATAATAACAGAGAACATAGAGTCGTGAATAAATAAAAGTGTAAATAATGACATATCACTATAGACATATATGCAAGCATACACTCATTATGAAATGTTATGATACGACAGAGTAAGTTATTTTCTTCCGATGTTACTGTAATTAAAAAAACCTGAAAACTATCGACGATAGTTAGAATTCCTGCTCGCAATCTACTAAACATAAACACGCAAGTAACGTATAACACGCAACACACACTTTTTAAAAGTATTACTATCGTTGATTATGAATCGAACTCACAACCGTAATAATGTATTTGATTTCCATTTACATGGCAGCGACAGTGAAGCATATGAAGTTAATGTAAAAGTCTAACTATAATGGAATATTGATAAATCCCATGCATGTTGCACCATATCACAAATCGACAGAATCTTTCTATTGTCTTTACATGCATTCAATAAACGCAGACACAAAATGGCGTGGCCAATTTTTACAACCATTATAGTGGGACTGTTTAAGCGTCGGTTGCTAAGAAGTGGAAAAACCAATGAGAGTTTTGGGAACAATTTTTGGAATTTTGGTTTTCATTTTGGTATTATATATTGTTTGGTCAATCGCATTTGAAAGTATAAGGCGAACAACTGTTCAAAACAACAGGGGATACACAAAACCGGTACGAATAGAAAAAGAAAAACAAATTGTTACTTTGGCAATAAGGTTAGTTTTTATTTCTAATTGTAATATAAAATTTCATCATTAAAGTAAATGTAAAGCACTAATACAATATAGGGGATATGGATAAAGCAATATAACTGACTCATTTTCTTATGCGATTTATTGAATCGAACTTGTATTATAAATATGCACTTGTTTGTTCTTGACTAAATTATGTTTCTTAAAATTGCTTTTGGGTGAGATTTTACTACATGCAATCACAAATGGCCTAAGCCAGATTGAAAGTGGCTTTGTTATTTTTAGTATTCGTCTTTTGCTTAACGTTTTCATATTTAAATATAGCATATAATAATGGTTATTAATATTTAAAACTCTAAACGATGCCGTTGGAATACACTACACTATTGTTGTACTACAAATGACTCAATTTCATAGCGATTCAGATAAGAAACATTTTCCCTATTTGTAGCAACATTTACAACAGCCACGACCACAAGTATGGCATTTACACGAGCAATCCTGGTATTCGTTGCCATGATTACCATGAGGATGGGCACAGAGGGACGGATGTGTCAAATGGACCCTTCCACCATGTCGTGCACGGTTCTTGTGCCGTGTGGAGGCCTGTTTGAGGGCGTGCCCCGGTGCTCGAGCACGTTGAAACAATGTCAGCTGAAAATGCGACGACAGTCAATTCAGTGCATGTGCAGAGATAAACGGGACGGACATCAGCTACATTAGTATTATACACGCTTTAACACAGTTAAAATGCACCGTCCACGATCCGGGATGTGGTCCAATGTACTTTTCGGTGTTTCAAAGGGGTTTTTCAGAGTGTATAACTGGCGTTTGTTCGAATGAGATACAACAGCAACAACCACAAAAACAACACAAACAACAAAATGTATTAGCTCTTACGCATACCATTGGCTAAATCCAAAATAAAAACAAGTGGAATGTGTACGACTGATTTACATGCTTTATGGATAGGGTTGGGTTGCTCACATTTTTAACGGTCAATTTTTGCTTTTTTCCCCATTCATATTTACCCGTAAAAATCAGATTTCGTTATATATAATGGGATTATGGTTTAAAGATGATATTCGCTTAAAATTTCATAAAGGATGCATTAGTTTCGCACTCGACTCTTGATGAAGAACAATGTTTGATGAAACAACTCATTTTAATTGGAAAAAAAATAGCTTTAAGCAAATACGATTCTGGTTGGTGTGATTTTAGATTACATACTTGTATGTCCATTTTTTGTGTTAATTTTACATTCTTCTTTGTGTAAATATATATTCTTATTTATTGCCGTATGAATGCCATGTTTTGTCATGTTAAACAATGTTTTGTCATGTTAAACAGTTATATATATTTTTATTATTTTGTCTTTTTTGACATTTTATTATTTGTTTATAAGTTGAGAAATATTTGTTCTCAAGTTATACAATATGTGTATATGTTTTTTATTGTTTATATTTAGATATGGTATTGTACTTTTTACAGTAATTTATTTATGTTTACATACATTGAGATTGTTAATGCAGTGTTATTTTTTCATTTTCGTTTAAAGAATGATTTGTGGTGCAACACAACTCAAATGATGTTTACCCATTTTCATTTTTAAAAGCTTACTATCGCATATATATAATACTTAAATAGACTTTATATTTTGTGTTTTGTTTACTTCGTCATTCAATGCATACTTTATTCACTACGGTGATAAAATGATTTATTTATCAGTACATTTCAAAGTAGAATGTTTATGATTTCCATGGATAGCAACTGCATCTATTCAACATGAAAAGTGCTTAGCTTATACATGTTTATTTTAGTATATGCCACAATCTTTAAGCTTAAAAGGAAACTCGTTAGCTTGAGTCCGTAACCTATTTAGAACCAGTACTTTGTATCTTTGGAGAGGAGGGCGCTCTTAAGAAAACACTTTGAGGGTTTGAAAACGTTACAAGGCGAGCAATATATCCTCACCGCAAACATTATGAAACAGTATCATTACAATGGACGTTTCATCGACGTTAATTATATTCAAAGCAATTCCATGATTCGTCCATTTAATTTCCGTTAACAAAACCACCTGTTCATAATTGGTGCACTTTTCTAAATAAGTATTGGAAATCACTTAACAAATATAATATTATAATTAATTATCTGGGTGATAAGTGTAAAGCGATGGGCAGTGGTCAACAGAGGCTCCTGGGTATTAACCTCCTGCATGTTATAACCCATTTCCGATATATGAAGTTCATGTCTTTAGTTTTTACCAACTTAAATCTTCAAGGCAATTCGCAACATTATAAAGAAAAAGGTCGACATTTAAGGTTTCCTCGCATAAACAAGTGAATCTAATGATAAATTAATTAATTTGATACTTTGAAAGATGCGTATTTTGTAACATTACTTAGTGGTATTATATAATGTGGTGTAATTTGTGTTATAAAACTCTGCATTAAGTTACCTTCACACCAAGCATGCGTGTATGGCTACCATAATAGCTGTAATTGAATATGCTCAAACTTGCTCCTCCATATCAGGCCTTTATGGAACTACTCATAACGACATGCCCAGAAACAGCCCGTATGGCAGTGTTCACGTTTACGCCGAAAACATATCTACTTGACCAACGATTTGGAAGACGGACACAGCGAAAAGTTCAGAGAAAACGAGTTAAAATTAAAACTGTTTACTGAGGACTTCGTAGCCTGAATTCAATTCTTGTTGAATATATGTGAAGATATAATTTGATTTCTCATACAGAAAATTTAACGGCTGCTTCGTTGCAAAGCGAAAGTACAAAACCTTTTTGATGATGGAGAGCATATTTATAAAGTAGTGAAGTGTTTCATTTGACGTGTTATTGTCAGATGTGTATAACTGGATCTATATATAGGTACTCAATAAATTCAGTTTTGGACTCCCACGGACGCAGTAAAATGTGTGGGTAATAAGAACACTGCCATATTGCAGACGTTTTAGGAAACATGACTTTATTTTAAAGTGACATGTTTTATATACACTGTTTTAAACATTTTAATTGAAATTGCTTCTATCGATTCTACCAGTATTTCTATTTTTCAGTTATTACAGATACACACGCATAGAACTGCACCAGATTCTAAACCTACCAGATCAGCGTTCTAAATACCATTACAACTTAAACTTGTGTAAAACAATTACTGTTTGTTTCCAAGTACAAAATCTGTCCATACTTTTGAAGGAGTATTGAATACGAGTTAGTAAATTTACTTCGAATTAAATTTGGCACCAAGCTATCTCCCCGTTTTAATACGGGGTTTTTGTTTGGTTAAAACTATGGCACAACACATCCTACGTAATAACTGCGAACCAGTGTAAATTATTTATCATGTCTATTTTGATATAAATGTAGTAAATTGAAACGAAAGCAAACACTTAGTCTTGCTTGCGTATTTCGCCACTGCCATTACCAATAGCTGAAGTAAGCTTCTTCAGTTTGGCTACGAGCCACTTTCTGTTTCATTCTTGAGTTGCATTATTCCTATGTATTGAATCAATATTTGATGACTAAAATATATAGCAGTTTGACAGAACATTCCTAATATGATATTCATTTGTTCGTTTATTAATTTATTAATTTATTTATTTATTAATTTGTTAATATATTAATTTATTAATTTATTAATTTATTAATTTATTAATTTATTAATTTATTCATTAATTTATTAATTTATTAATTTATTAATTTATTAATTTATTAATTTATTAATTTATTAATTTATCCATTTATTCATTTATTCATTTTTTCATTTTTTTCATTTATTCATTTATTCATTTATTCATTTATTCATTTATTCATTTATTCATTTATTCATTTATTTATTCATTCATGTATTCATTTATTCATTCATTCTTTGTTTAAAATGCTAATACAAAGCAAATTCACACAAGTCACAAATGCGGTATTTGTATCATTGGTAAAATTAACCAGCAAAGTCTTCTACCTCAAAAGGAATACAATAATAAATAAAGGTTATCTCTTCTACAAATTTCTTCCTAAATCTTTTAAGAAAAGCAGGATTATTTATTTCAGCATCCTGTACAAGATCCCTTGGCATTTCAAGGCAATAAATACGTTAAGCTTTCTGCACGTTTTAATCAAATAGTTGCAACGCATCCTAAACCATGATGTCTGTGATTCTGAAATTTAACAGGCGTAGCAGATTTTCTACGTTGATGCTTTGACAAAAACACTTTACATTTTCTTTACAGGGCATGAATCTATAAATTCAAGTTTAATATTGTTTTAAAGCCACTCCTAAAAACAATCAACTTAATGTACCTCATTCTCTTAAGTATGAATTATATCGAATATTCTTCTTGACACCGTTTATATTTTTGCAGAAATCTTCTAGAATAAAATCAATAAGTAAACGAGTTACATTCTTCTTTAGTAAATTTCTGCTACTGCCCACCGGATATACATAAGCATTATATTCAGGCGCAAAACTATAAAATAAGAATGGAGAAATCTGGCAGAACCGTTAAGGATATCCACATTTGTTGCTTTGAATGGTACTTAAACAATAAAACACGGCTGAGCTGGCCCGGACGTCTATAATCGGCCCGCTTCCGACATAACGGCCCGAGGGCCTTTTGCCCGAGGGCCATTTTGCGGCTAGGGCCGATTATAGACGGCCGGCCCAGCTCTGCCGTGTGTAATAATTTATATTGGCCCGCCAGATACGAATAACGGCCCGCTCGTGACGTCATTTTGTTACTATTTATGGTAACACTATGCAACATAATAATGTTGTCATCATCTGACAGCCCTTTACACGATTAAACCATTATTTACTGTTTTCGTCCGTTTAATATATAACATACATTTTTCATTAAATAATCACACATGATATACACCTTAACATGTATATTATCGATACCTTCTATAAAATCAACAACATTACATCTTCTTGCAGTATACTATCCAATTGTTCAGAATGGTATTAAAGAGTAAAACTGGTATGTATAATATATAATATTACCTAAATTTATTAATAAATTCTGCTCATATTTTGACGTGATTTTGCTATAAAATACAGGCATTATGAAAATGCAGAAAAAGAATTATCAAGAAGGAAATTATTGTAACCATCCAATAATCTTTTATTTAAGGGATGTGACCTATAGCCAATACAAAACATTACAAGACATATATCACAGCAGTCAGCATAAACATGATTTATTCTGGGGTCACCGTCTATGAAAGGACAGAACACAGCATTCTGAGTTTACACCGATTGAAAGGCATGTCAAATCTTACATTTAGCCCTCTAAGATCACTAAACACAAAATTAAAGATTAAAGATAAATGAAGATTAACCTCAGAGCGTAGTAATACAAAAATAAAGTCGTGAATAAATAAGAGTGTAACTAAAAGATAACGCTATTACTACAAACAAACACCCTTTATCAAAACTATATGTGGCGTGTTCTGAGAAAACTGGGCAAAATGCTTGTGCGTAAAGTGTTATCCCAGATTAGCCTGTGCAGTCCGCACAGGCTAATCCGGAACGTCACTTTCCCCCTAAACTGGATTTTTGCTAAGAAGAGAAATAATTTAAACGAAAAATTCCATAAAAACAGAAATTGTCGTCCCTGATTACCCTGTGCGGACTGCACAGGCTAATCTGGGATGACAATTTACGCACAAGCATTTTGCCCAGTTTTCTCAGAACACGACACATATGATATGACCAAATTCCCGATGTTTCTTTAGTTTCTATAATGTATGGCACGACATATTCAGTAAACAAATTTTAACACTTTTAACGTGAGTTAGATTCCTGCTCGCAATCTACTCGACGTAAACATCTTAGTTACTAATCCGAGTAATGATGCGTGGAATGTTTATGAATGGTCTACTAACAACAACACATCAGCCAATGACATAATTCAATGAGTAAAACAAGTATCCCACCCACATCACTTACAGTTATAATTGAAAAAAAAATATGAAAAAAGACTATACTCATTTCGGGAACTAAGCTATTTCAACCATTCATTTAAAAAATAAAAATCAAACTGTCCATGTGAGTGTGTTTATCGATAGAATACGACCGTATTTCTGTCCACAATTAAGGCCAACAAAACAGGAGTTGACTTTTTGTTTCTGCTTTACAACTCGCAAAATTAAGGCCAAAACAACAGGAGTTGACTTTTGTTCTGCTTCACAACTAGCACAATTAAGGCTAACAAAACGGGAGTTGACTTTTTAGTTCTGCTTCACAACTCAATCTTTGCTGGATTACTTATTTTGTAAATACAGTTATATATGTATATAAATGCATCTGTACCAGGAGAGGAAACCCTATTATTGCACGTGGTCGTTTACTTATGGCAAGTAACGCATTACACGCAACTAACACTTTTTTTAAAAGTTTTTCTATCGTTGATTATGAATCGAGCTCAAAACCGTTATATTGCTTTGATTTCCATTTACATGGCAGCGACAGTGAAGCCTATGCAATTTATGTAAAAGTCTAACTAAAATGAAATTTTGATAAATCCTATGCATGTTGCACCATATCACAAATCAACAGAATCTTTCTATTGTCTATACATGCATTCAATAATCGCAAACACAATGGCGCGGCCTATTTTTACAACCATTATAGCGGGGACTGTTTAAGCGTCTTTGCTAAGAAGTGGAAATGACCAATGAAAGTTTCGGGAACTATTTTTGGAATTTGGGTTTCCATTTTGGTGCTATGTATTGTTTGGTCAATCGCATTTGAAAGTATAAGACGAACAATTGTTCAAAACAACAGGAGATACACACAACCGGAAAGAATATAAAAAGAAAAACAAATTGTTACTTTGGCAATAAGGTTAGTTTTTATTTTTAATTTTAATATACAATTTCAACATTAAAGTAAATGTAACGCACGAATACAATATAGGCGATACGGATAAAGCAATATAACTGACTCATTTTCTAATGTGATTTATTAAATCAAACTCGTATTATAAAAAATGCGCTTGTTTGTTCTTGAATAAATTATGGTTCTTAAAATTGCTTTTCGGTGAGATTGTGTTTACTACATGCAAACACCGATGGCCTAAGCCAGGTTGAGAACGGCTTCGTTCATCTACATCTACGGTATACTCCCGAACAATCAATCATGATTATAATTGGGAGGCGCGTTGTCAGGGAAACCAGTGTTAGTCTGTTAAAAAGTGCATCTAAAAGAGAAAGTATTTGAGATATATACAGTAAAGTAAGAATATTCCAGAAGTGCAGTGTTAGGTTAAAATAAAAATAAAAACAGGGGCTACAAACTTACATTTTAACCTCCCCGAGTCTCGTTTTGAAGGAATCGAGATTGGGGCTTGATTTGACCATGTATGGAAGACCGTTCCAATACCTTATAGTTCGGGGAAAGAAGGAGGTCATGTGATACTGGGTGCGGGATTGGGGGATTAAAAAGTTTAAGTTTCTTGTAGGGGTAAGGTGACAGTGATCCACGTTGACTAGCTGGTGTTGGATTTTATATAACATGGTGAGGGAGTTGGTCATGCGGCGTTGGGCAAGGGTGTTCCAATGAAGGGTCTGTAACATAAGGGTGACACTACTGGTGTATGAATAGTCATTCATGACATACCGGGCTGCTGCGCGTTGGACCCCTTCTAGTTTATTTGCCAAGTAGTTTTGCCAGGGATGCCACACAACTGAACAATATTCAAGTTGTGGGCGTACGTACGTGGTATAGGCAGCTTCCTTAACCTTGATATTTTGGGTTCTAACGTTTCTCTTAATGAAATGGAGGGAGTTTTTGGCCTTAAGGGATATATTATTAATGTGCTTTGACCAGTTTAGGTCCTTAGTTAGGGTTACCCCAAGGTACTTGGCATTGACAGTTGACTTTAGTTCGATATTATGGAGGGTGTAGGGGAATATGATGGGGTTTCTTTTTCTAGTTACACGTAACACCTCGCACTTATCAGGGTTAAATTCCATTGCCCAATCTTTTTCCCATTGTTCTAGTTGGTAGAGGTCATTTTGGAGTTGTACTGAATCGGACTGGGACTTGATTGTCAGGTAGACTACAGTGTCGTCAGCAAATAACCTAGCATTACTTTTTGTGCTGTCAGGGAGGTCATTTATATATGTCAGGAAGAGGCAGGGACCTATGACTGACCCTTGTGGGACACCAGACATAACTGGGAGTTCATCCGAGATATGACCCTCAACCGCAACTCTCTGTGTACGGTTACTGAGGAAGGATCTAATCCAGGATGTGACCTCTAAGTTCACCCCAAGCTTGGATAATTTGTGGATGAGCTTGTGGTGATCGACCTTATCGAACGCTTTGGAGAAATCCATTACGATTACGTCAGTTTGTTGACCATTTTCTAGAGAGTCAAATAGTTCTTGGGAAAAACTAATCAGCTGTGTCTCGCAGCTATGTTTTGACCTAAATCCATGTTGAAAAGGGGAAAGGAGCTGGTGCTTATCAAAGTGGGACATTAAGTTTGAGACAATAATGTGTTCCATCAGTTTAGAGACAATACATGTAAGTGATATGGGTCTGTAATTACTTGGTTTTGACCTTGATCCGTTCTTGAACACAGGGGCTATGGTTGCTTTCTTCCAGTCTGATGGAACAATACCTGAGCTAAGGGATAATTGGAATATCTTACAAATGATGGGTGAAATCTCTTTGTGAAGTTCTTTTAGGATCCGTGGTGAAATCTGGTCTGGGCCGGATGCTTTACTGGGGCAGAGACCACTCAAGAGTTTATCCACACCTTCTTCTGTTATAGTTATTGAGGGCATTTGAGACTTCACCTTGTTTATAAGGGTGCTGCAGGCCTGCTTTAGGCTGAGGGGCTGGGGCCGAGAGAATACAGATTCAAACTGTCTATTTAGGATGTTGGCCTTGTCAGTAGGTTTTGTGTGGGTGATACCTTCTGACTTGAGTGGTGACACTCCGAAGTTTTCGGACTTGTTGTGTTTGACAAAGCTATAAAATTTTTTGCTTCTACCTGGTTGTGAGTCACCCTCAAAGATAACCGTTTCTAGGTAAAGCCAATAGGACTTTCTTATTTGGCTTTGGATGGAGGCCTTTATGGTTTTGAACTGGGAAGTTAACTTTTGGTCTGCAGACTTTTTATTTTTGATTTGTTGGTATAATCTGTCTCTTCGTCTGATGAGTCTAATAATTGATGGGGTGAGCCATGGCAAGTCTTGTCTGGTCTTTGTCGTTTTTGTCGGGATATGGGTTTCACATAGATTGTTAAGTTTAACTTTGAAGTCCGTCCAGGCAGTGTCGGGGTTTGTATAATTAGTAGTTAGAAACTCCATACGAAATTTGTCAATGTCTTGTTTCAGCTGTGACCAATTAGCACGTTTGTAAAGTGGGATTTTTCTTTCAGGTTGGAGTTTACGACCCTTGTTGATTTGTATTTCATGAAAGACTATGTCGTGGTCGGAAGTGGCAAGACTGGGTAGGGTTTTAACGGTACAGATAGCTGATGGCAGGTTGGTTAGAAATAGGTCGAGGATGTTTGATTTTCTAGTGGGGATTTTGACTACGTTTTGAAGGTTATAGGTGACCATGTTTTCTAGAAAATCTTCATACAATTCCTTGTGTTTGCAGGTAGGCTTAAGGGATTCGTCTGTCCAGTCAATGTCAGGTAAGTTAAAGTCTCCTAGGAGCCAGATGATGCTATTCTTGGGGATGAGTTTTAATGATGACCATAGCTCATCAAGGGATTCTTTGTCACCCTCATGGGGATGGTAGTATGATCCTATGTATATGGATCTTACTCCGGGAATGGTTACCTTTGCCCAGCATAAGTTGCATTTGGTTTTGACATCTGGCTCTTCTTGGTTTACTAGGGATTTGGCAATGGCTATAAGGACCCCTCCACCCTGGGAGTGTGTACGGTCATCTCTGTATACATCGTAATTGAGGGAGTCAGGAAAGATCTCGGAAGTGTGAATCTCCGGTTTGAGCCATGTCTCGGTACAACATATTACATCAGGTTTAGTTTGATATATTACCTGGTGTAGGTCAGGGATCTTATTATAAATTGACCTACAGTTAATATTGAGAACTGATATTCTCTGACTTACGTTTCTAGGTTTGGAAGGCTTCCGATCATTTGATGAGACCGGCGTAGAAGTGGCCTGGGGGGATTTGAACTGTTTGGGGGTAGAGGGAAAATCACTTACTTCGGGGCTGCTTACTTGTTGGGTAGGTGAGACAGTTTTAGGGGAAGATACTAGGTTGTTGTAAATATTTGTATCACTAAGGGAGTCTAGGGAAGTAGCTAGGGATAGAGAATAGTTCATACTGCTGCATATTATGCAGTGCCAGCTGAACTGGGAGTCGGACAACCTATCATAGGTTTCATCTCCAATATCTTGGCAGCAAATGTGGAACCATTGTTCACATGTGTCACAGGCAATACCTTTCTCAGTCCATGACACGTTGGCGTTACACTTACCACAAGGGTACTGGGGAATACCACCAGCAGGGCCAGGGTTGGGTTCGATGTCTGCAGACATACTTGCCAATAAGCAGAATAAATATAGGCATGACAAATCACAGCTAACAAGTTTCTTAGTTGTTCTCCTGGTTGGTTTCAACGTAAGCAAAACACCAAGTCTGAAAGACTTGCTCAGGATTGAGGACGACATAACGTGACTTCTGTCAATATATGTATCTGTATGGGTCTCAGTATTGTTTATTTTATTGTATTTGCTTAATGAGATAAGACAAACAGTCCAAAGACAGAACGTATACAAACTGAGATTCATAGTGATGCAGTACTCGGATAACCGGAAGTGTCCGAAGTACACCGTAAAATTTTCGGCTTCTTGTTTCAAAAGTAGTTTACTCAGATATTAATTAAGTTCTGGTTAGTATCATTAGTATCCAATAGAATCTTACCACCAACACCAAAGAAATTGTGAAATGATGGGTAGAAATGTGAAAATTGTTTAAATTGGTGAGAGCACTGGAAAGACGTGACTGATTCCCGACGCATGCGCAATTCCAATTCGTTGTTTTTAGTATTCGTCTTTTGCTTAACTTTCACATATTTAAATATAGCAAATAATAATATTTGTTAATATTTAAAAAACTCAATTTCATAGCGATTCAGATTAAAAGCATTTTCCCTATTTGAAGCAACATTTCTAACAACCAAGACCACCACTATGGCATTTACACGAGCAATCCTGGTCAGCGTAGTCCTGGTTACCATGATGTTGGGCGCGGAGGGACGGATGTGTCAAATGGACCCTGCCACCATGCCATGCGCGGATTTTGTACCGCGTGGAGGCCCGTTTAAGGGAGTGCCCCGGTGCTCGAGCACGGGGAAACAATGCCAGCTGAAAATGCGACGCCAGTCAATTCAGTGCATGTGCGGAGAGGAACGGGACAGACATCAGCTACACTAGTATTATAAACGCGTTAACACACTTAAAGGGCACCGTCAAAGATCCGGGATGTGGTCCAACTTACTTTACAGCGACTCAAATGGATTTTCAGAGTGTATAACTCTATCTTTTTCGAATGAGCATACGCATACAATTGCTTTTAAACAGAATACAAGTAAACACAAGTTCAGTTTGTACGACTGATGTACATGTATTATGGATAGGGCTGGGTTGCTCAAACGGTCAATTGGTGATGTTGTTTTTTTTTCATTTATATTTATCAGTAATGCATCAGGTAACGTTATATATAATGTGATTAGTTTTTAAAGGTGATATCCGCTTAACATTGTTTAAAGGATGCAATAGTTTCGCACTCGACTCTTGATATAAATAAACATTATTGAATCTTTATTCTAAAAAGAATCTTCCTCATATTCATATTAGGTGTTGATGAAACAAGCTGTGTTAATTGGTAAAACAAAGTTTAAAGCAAATATACTTATGATGGGTGTGATTTGAGATGATATGTTTTATGCTCATTCTTTGTGGTGAATTTTACATTCGTTTTATTGTGAAAATATATATTCATATTTATTGCTGTATGATTTCCATGCTTTTTCATGTTATACCGTTTTATATCTTTTGTATTTTTTGACATTTGTATAGTTTTTTTTTAGTTGAGAAATAAGTTGTCTCAATTTGTAAATTATGTTTAAACAAAAATATATTTAGCGTTTGCATTGTGACATTTTACATTTTGAAGTTATGTATTTATTTGTACATACATTCGGATTGTTGATGCAGGGTTCAAGCGTCCATTTGGTTTCAAATTTTGTTTACCTATTACAATATTAAAAGCTTACATGAGCATTAACACATATATATGGTATTTAAATATACATATGTCTTTTCATGAAATAAAAAATATGTATTTTTAATATGTTGTGTTTGATTAACTGCGTCATTCACTGAATTATGTATTCACCACTGTTATACATATAATTTATTTATCAGTACATTTAAAAGTAAAATGTGTATGAATTCGATGGATCTATTCAACACGAACTTTGATAAGCTTATACTGGTTTATTTAAGTGTTTACCAAAATCTTTAACTCGTGATGTTGAGTTCGGTACCTAGTTTAAACCTGAGCATGGTATCCTTGAGGAAGAGGAAACTATTTAGAAAACATTGTGAGGGTTCGGACACGGTACAAGGCGAGCAATATGTTATTTGCATCACCGCGAACATTATAAAACATTATTACAATGGACGTGTCACCGACGTATATTTTAATCAAAGCAATTCCGTGATGCATACATTTAATATAAGTTAACACAACTACTTGTTCATAACTGGTTTACTTTTCAAAAAAGTATTGGTTATTATTAAACAAATATAATAACAATGTTTATTAACTGGGTGATAAGTGCAAGTGTTATACACATGTGTTTAAAGTTGACCAGTTACAATCAAGGGCTAAACAAGGTAATTAACATTTTCTGTGTTTGAAACATTTAGACTTTATTTTTTTAGATTGTACATTTTACAGAAGTTATTCAATGGCATGCTCACAGATTTGTGTGTATTTGACAATTGACATTATATGTTTTGCACTTTCACAAACTATAATGATTTTGTGGAATGGTCTTTTCACAAGTTGATTAAATTAAACAATTAAACTTGTATTGCTTTCCGTTGTAATGCAAATGAAGGCTTTGCCTGAATATTTGTATGAATTCCTACCCTACTATAACAGCTGATGTGATATTCATGGCCAAACCAGCTCTCCATAGCAATTCAGTGTTTTATGAATAATATTTTATGTCACAAATTATGCATCTGCGTATACTTAATAGTCGCGATGATATGCCTCATCTTGCTTTTCGCTACGAAGAGGAGGTATTGTTTCTTTCAGGTTATCCAGTCGATCTACCATAAAATGCATAAATCATTGTATTGAGTTTGTATTGAGTTTGTCAGATGTTTAGTCTTTAATTTATATTGATATAATTACATATATTTTGATTAAATGTTGTTTTATAGTGTTTATGAAAGTTGTAACCGATATGTTCGGAATGTTTATTATAAGCAGATTTTCAATCTGACAGTTTACCATTGACGTTTATACAAATACAACATCAAACGACAAACGACATACGACTGACCTACTTTTGAAGCTGACTTGTAACCCGAAACTTCTAACTTTGTCAAAAATGAGTAATTTTCTCCTCAGTAAAGTTGTGTGTCTGTGTAATTTCTTGATTACTTTTAAATGAAAAACACAATGTACGGTATTCATTAAATGCTATCCTTGCAACGCGTGTACCAATTACATGTGTTTTTCCCTATGACAAATCAGTAACTTTTACGGTGATATTTTTTTATTAAAACTAGGCCACGTCCCACTGAATCCTGTCGAGTGTGACGATACATGAATGAGAAAACCTTAATACCGGAAAACATGCTCAATGACACTTCAACCATGTTATTAAAGCTGCAATACAACGTTTATAGTTATGGTACAATACATATACTTAAATTCATTTGACGTTCTATTGTTAACTGACTTGGCCCATTGTCATAAGATGTAATAGTTCATGAATAGAATTGACAACTTGAAGGAATCTGGTGATATTAAGGATTGATTGAATATACTAGGAAAAGTCAGAAATCGCATATATTTACTGAGTGTATTGTAACGATCCGTCCCTTATATATATACAACAACGGCTAGCTCACCGGACGAATCGTACAGAATGGTTATAATGAATTTTCCTTGTGGCTACCTTGCCAAGTTGATTGGAAACAAACAAAAATAACAACGATAATTACACGATACTACACTACTCTAAACAGAACAAACATAATCAAAACCTATCTCCCCAAACTACTACCCTGATTTCTCGCTGATAAATCTCGACCAGGAACCCTCAAGTTCGAATCTTTGAAACTGATTGTATGAACTCACATTATACACAAAAATGATGGGCATTTAAACCGTTATCTCATACACAAAACCACACACACTAAACCCTATGTACTAAACACCATGCATGAAACCATATGCACGAAACCCTATGCATGAAACCCTATGCATGAAACACCATGCATGAAACCATAGGTATCAAACCCTATGCACGAAACACCATGCATGAAACACCATGCATGAAACCCTATGCATGAAACCATATGCATGAAACCCTATGCATGAAACACCATGCATGAAACCATAGGTATCAAACCCTATGCACGAAACACCATGCATGAAACCCTATGCATGAAACCATAGGCATCAAACCTTATGCATGAAACCCTATGCATCAAACCATATGCATGAAACCCTATGCATTAAACCATAGGCATGAAACGAGGGCAAAAGACAGGTTCCTAAATCTCACGCATTGACTGAAAAGACCTCTAATAATGTAGTTCTTGTTCAGACGGTGTTTCAATGACCCAAGTCCTACTACCGAACCACGGGTTTAAAGCCCAGGGTCTCCTAGATGCTGCACGTATCTCAATGATCCGTACAGACACTATAATCAGGATTCCCTTTGTATCAGTCAATAATGTTAAAATAATTCCCCTTCTTTCCGTAATGTGTTTGTAAGTGTATATGTAGTCTTCACGATGTTAACCAAGCGTCAGCTACGTTCAGAGAGAGAGAAATGACTGTCGACCCGCGCTTATATACCCCGAGAATTACTGGGCGATGCCATTATACGGGCCAAGTCTATGTGGACTGAACAGGGAGATCAACTTTTACGACAATGGTTTTTCGACAATCAATTTCCGGATTTGGGGTTACAAACCACCAAGAAAAACAGGTAGGTGACTGGCAGCATTTTCGCTACAGTATGTCAACAATAATGTTCAGTGTTATTATTTATTAATACAATACTATGGAACGATATTTCCTTTTTATTGTGGAGGGGTCGGGGATATTAAGCATGGCTAGTAACTAATTAATTGATGTGCACTTGTATTGTATATAGTGAAGTTGTAGTTTTAAATACCACAAGTCTTCAGTAAAGGTTCTTCCAGCTTTTATGATGATTGGATTGTGCATGCGGTGTTTTCAAAACAATACACGAAATGTTATCATGTCCGTATTTCTGTCCGTTTTCCACCTTGTATTTGTATTTGTTTTGTTAATACTTTCTATGTCATGCGCAGACGTCCTCTTATTATTGAGTTCGTATAAGGTCAGTATATTAACATATACTTGTGTGTCTTTTTTTTAACAGATGTACAGCATTAAAATGCTAACGGAAACTAGCCATTACGAACTGAAAGCCTCACTTCGGATACAGTTAGTAATCCATTTTCAATGTCTCTTTATGTATGTTTTAGATTGATCACTTCGAGCGAGGTCCCTTTTACATAGGCGTATAACTTTTATTTTTAAGTATTTTTAATATGATTTCCTCTTTGTTTTTCTAGAGATAGATATATTCATTCGCGAAACAATCTTACAGTCAAATTAATAACATAAGAGTTAATAATTAGTTCACGATGCACATAATGATATACACATACAACGAAACGATACGACAACATACTTATTTGATCGTTCAAATGTTGAAACTTTTACTTTAGATGTTACTTTAATAATTACCGCATGTATTCAAATCAGGAATATCGACACTATTGACGTGGATAACAAAATCCCGCTCGACGCACCCAGCACAATCCCTGAAAAATATTCCAAGTAATTGGCCTGGGGAATTTCTATGATTTGACAAAATGACATGATTCGCAAACCAAGAACTATACATCGGTAACTGACGTAACTCAATAAGTTAAACAACTATCCCACTCACTCTACTACCAGTAATTGTGGAAGGCCAAGGACATTTTAATATGTCATTAAATATGCAAAACTGAGCTTTTTTTATACGGGTTGGGACACATTTCCGTAAATGAAACTTGTTATTCTCTTTTTTGAGTGCGAAATACCAAGTAAAGAAAATGACTTGATTTGTGACGTGAGCGGTAACACTTTAAATATGCAAATTTTGCAGAAACATCACCAACTATCACCACCACTATGGCATCTTCACGAGCAATCCTGGTCTGCGTCACCATGGTTACCATGATGTTGGTCGCGGAGGGACGGATGTGTCAAATGGACCCCGCCACCAAGTCGTGCACGGATTTTGTGCCGCGTGGAGGTCCGTTTAAGGGCGTGCCCCGGTGCTAGAGCACGGGGAAACAATGTCAGCTGAAAATGCGACGCCAGAACATTCAGTGCATGTGTGGAGATGAACGGGACGGACATCAGCTACATTAGTATTACAAACGTTTAAACACACTAAAAGAGCTCCGTCCAAGATCCGGAATGTGGTCCGACGTACTTTACGAGGATTCACATAGGTTTTCAGAGTGTATAACTGGAGTTTGAACGAATGAGATACAACAACGACAACAGCAACAACTTGTATAGCTCTTACGCATACAATTGCTTTTTAACAGAATACAAGTAAACACTAATTACATTTGTACGACTGATTTACATGTATTATGGTTAGGATTGGGTTGCTCAAACGGTCAATTGTTTTTTTTTTTTCATTTATATTTATCAGTAAAACATCAGATCACGTTAAACATAATGTGATTAGTTTTAAAAGGTGATATCCGCATATCATTGTTTAAAGGATGCATTATTTTCACAATCGACTCTTGATATAGATAATTATTATTGAATCTTCATTCTGAGAAAAATCTTTCTCATATTCAGATTAGGTTTTGATGAAACAAGTCATGTTAATTGGTAAAACATTGTTTTTAGCAAAAATGCGTCTGATGGGTGTGAGTTGAGATGATATGTTTTATGATCATTCTTTGTGGTGAATTTTAGATTCGTCTTAGTGTAAAATATATATTCTTATTTATTACTGTATGAATACCATGTTTTTTTTTCATTTTATACAGTTATATATATTTTTTGTTGAGAAATAGTTTGTCTCAAGTGGTAGATTATGTGTATATGTTGTTTTTATTTTTTATTTGTATTGTTTGCATTGTGACATTTTATATTTTAAAGTAATGTATTTATTTTTACATACATTCGTATTGTTTATGCGTGGTTCAATCGTCCTTTTCGTTTGAAATTTGTGTTGTTGTTGTGGAAACCAAATGAAATGATGTTTACCCATTTACAATATTAAAAGCTTTCATGAGTATTATCGCTCATGTAAGATATTTGCATAGACCGTTTGTTCATTCTTGTAATAAACAATATTTATTATTGTTAACACCTTTTTGTATTTACTGCGACATCGACTGCATATTTTGTATTCACTACGGCCGTACAAATGATTCATTTATCAGAACATGTTGAAGTAGATTGTTTATGATTTCCATGGATATCAATTGCATCTATTCACCATGAAAATGGATTAGCTTAAACGTGTTTATTAAAGTTTATATCGAAATCTCTTAGCTTACTGCGAAACACTTGCGTTTGAGTCCGTTACCTAGTTAGAACCTTTACTAAGTATCCTTAGGGAGGAAAGAGCTTAATAAAACCATGTTAAGAATTGGAGACGGTACAAGCGAACACCATATCATTTAAGTCACCGCGAATATTAAAAAATACAAGCATTAAATGAAAAGTGTCACCGACGTAAATTATATTCACACCAATTCCACGATTTATCCATTTATTTTAAGTTACAAAACCTCGTAATTATAACTGGTGCACTTTTGAAAATAAAAGAATTGGACATAATTGAACAAGTGTAATAATATTATTAATTACCTGGGTACAAAGCAATTGGAAAGTTGTCTATGGGGCGGAGGCTAACGGAAATTAACTCATGCATTCTAACATTCTATTACCCATTTCTGTTATTTAAAGTTCATGTCTACAGTTTTTACCAACTTACATCTTCAAAGCTGTTCGCAACAAGCATAAGACAGAAAAAGGTCGAAATATTTCGTTTTCCTCGTATTAAAAGTGAATTTAATGATAAACGCCTAAATTTGACTTTTTGCAGGATGCGAAGTATGTCAAATGGCTCAGTGTTATTATATTTCATTAAAATGTGATGCATTTGTTTGGAATAAAGTGACCTTCCCAGCAAACAGCGGTCTCATACTTGCTGTTATCGACATAGTTAAACTTACTATTTATTAGTTCATCCACACCTTATTTAGACAATTTACTTGTACAGTTTTTATATCATAGTCCTCTACTTCAAAAGGAGTACAATTGCGGTTATCTCTACCACAAATGTCTTCCTATATTCAAAGAAAATCAGGATTATTAGAGTCAGCATCCTGGGCAAGATCCCTTTGCATTTTAAGGCAATGAATACGTTTAGTTTTCTTAACACTCTTATCAAATTGGTGCAACACATTATCAGTGTGGCCATACCGAGTGGTCCGTGAAGTAATTTTGGCTAGCACGTCAAGTAGAAAATTGTGAACATTGCCTCCGCTAAGAAACTTCAAATCCACGTAAGTATCTTATTATTTACTCTTTTTTGACGAAATAAAGCGCAGGCTAAGGGTAAAGTTGAGCACAATTCCCGGTTATATAAATATTTGACACCAGATGAGTAGTCTATCAATCGAGGCAAATTCCCAGATTTTACGTTACAATGCACGCAAGCACGACAAGCACATTTTAAATCTTCCAAAATATCCGTTTTATATTCCTTTTAACAGTGCATTCATATATGCGGACGTGAATAATTCCATATAAAATGTGTTTTGTCCGAAAAAAATATCAGAAAACACCATCTAATGACATTTCCAATGTACACCAACAACTTGGCTAATACGACAAGCAACGAAATTCACGGCAAGCACGACAAGTCGATATTCGGCTAATACGACCAGTTGTTATAAATTATGTTTCTGAAGCCTTGTTATTGTCGAGTTAATAACAAAATATAATTCGTGTACGTGTAGGATACATTTAATTTTTATGCCTATGCATTATTACAGGTGAAATGCACACAGAGACGCAAAGAATTATGTATGTCGTTATTGTGGCAAAGACTTCGCAACGCAAGCAGATTTGGGTGCCCACTCGACCAGGAAAGAGCGCACTCGAGAGATCGAGTGTGAGATATGTGAACACAAGACAAGTACTCGGGCTCATATGCGAGAACATATGAAGACACATAGTGAAGAAAAACACATGCCTGCAGATTGCGCAAAGCCGCCTACAAACATATCAGCTCACTTTGTAGGCACTACGGGCAGAAACACAAATGACGTGTTAAACGTGTTTTGTTCTCAACTCACATGTGTTCATGAGTGAAAGTTAACGGTTTGCCGTTATTATTTTCATGCAGTTTTTATGCTTTACATTTTTGTTACTGTTGTAAGATTGTTCTCCCAGACCTTAAATACCACCTGCAACATTCTGAAATACTTGGTAGTTCCGTATTACTACTACACCTCAAACTCACGTCTACATTTACACTGATGTACAGTTAAGGGCCCGGTTGCCAGGTCTTTAAACCTTTACCTGGCGAGTAAACTAACAGTCGCTATTTTTTATGCAATTATAAACATAAAAACATGATTAAATTCCTTAAGCTTAAGTTTTGTATTTTAATTAGTTTATTAAAAATTTAACATTTTGTTTATTTTATTGAATTTGCATTTAAAGTTAACAGGGGTGTTATTCTTAACGATTGTTAATGTTTTCAAGTCTGCTAAACCGCATAATGTGACGTATGTGCTACATACGC
The DNA here is from genome assembly GCA_007657795.1 of Dreissena rostriformis. Lineage (NCBI taxonomy): Eukaryota > Metazoa > Mollusca > Bivalvia > Myida > Dreissenidae > Dreissena > Dreissena rostriformis. The sequence continues at coordinate 44,422 of VMBQ01003627.1, forward strand.
GCGTTTTGTTTTGTATAAGAAATGAAATTCACCTGTCTGTGATTTACCCGTGCTTTAATAGTTGTGATAATAGCTTTATCATCAAATCTCAGTCATAATTATAATTTGATGCTTATGTGTTCATACCATGTTTTTTATAAAAGTCATTTACTTGTTGCGTTTCTTTAAAAAAAAAAGTATTTTATTTTTTGTTAACGCTACTGTTATATTGTTGCAATTGTGATGTACGTGTGATTTTATGGTGCCATTTAATATCGTTTCATGTATTAAAATTTATAATAAAACGTTCAATGCGTAGTGTTCATTTCTTAAACAAAATGAATGAAAACAAATCGGTTCAAAATGTTTGCAAAATCAGTGTAATTAATAATCACAAAGAGGGGGCAAATCTTCGTTACTCGTTAACTGCATGGAGCAAATCTCACGAAAAAAAGCAAAGGCAAATGAGCATTTGCGTTACATTAAAGTACAGGTTTAGACATTTTAAGAGGTATAAAAACAACGCTTGATTCAATGCTGGTCAAAGCTTTAATTAATTATTTGCAACCAATTGTGATCTGATTTACAAAGGCGACAAAAACACCTAACTTTAACATTTATTTGACTGAGGTAAATATTCAGCACTTCTATTAAATTAAATCCTGGTATTCATTTAAAACACACATAATGCGCATGAATAATTATATTTAATTTTCTGTGTTATCTCAAGTCCAGCTACTTGATTGCAATCCCTCTAAAACAAGGAATTTTACAGAAAGGGGGTATCTGATTAAATTTCTTTCATGTCGAGTCCAAGTCTATAAGTAGGTAACAAATTGCTCTCGTTTCTACTCTATGTAACTTTTCAGTAATTTAATATTGTTTATATAGTAGCATAACACCACTAGAAGAGTGTATTTTTTTTTAGCGTCCCTCGTTATTTCAGTATAATTGAAACAATTCATTAATGCAAAATTACTGATATTGTAAACTATCTGTTAGCTCTATTACAGATCACAATAATGTTACAATTGTCATAGGAGCGTTAATAGTTAAACAACCAATTTTAGTGCATAACAACCATATTCATTTATAAACCAAAAAAAAACTGACTAAAACTGAGTGAGTGTACAAATACTTAACGAAATGTATACACAGAATCTGGCTTAAAAAAACTGCAAGCAAGAATGAAGTTGTGAAAACTTATATAAGGGAACTAACCATAACAGTATTGTGAATTGAAGAATGTGATTATACTCCCTTGTTAACAGCACAGTATCGTGTGTATCTGAATAATTTGCGCTCTATCGTTTTAATTTCAACATCAAGTTTTGTTAGTAAATCCCAGGCAAATTTCTGTATTTATTGCTAGTTTAAAAGATAAACAATAGAAGACCTTGTATTTTAGTGGTGGAAGTGTTTTCATGAACATATATACTGGTAATGATTTGCCGGTACACCAAGATATTAGGCCAGTATTGGATTTAATGAATTATTTTTTATACTTTAAAACAGTTTAACCAAGATACTTGGCATGTTTCCATTGTTTTGGTTTAATCGAGTTTATATATAACTGTCTATATAAGAAGGTATTATGCCGATTATTGGAATGTACATATAAAACACTTCAATACACTTTTTAGCTGATATTGGTTATGTTTTGCCTGTAAACCTAGATATAAGGCCAGTTTTGGCTGTTATGATTTATTTAAATAAAGGTTTATCTGTTAACCTTGATAGTAAGCATGCTTCCATTGTTTTGGTTGAACGAGTTTAACTATAACTGTCTATAAAACTAGGTATTATGTATTACTAGGTATACATATCAAACACTTCAATCTCCTATTTCAGCTATTTAAGGTAATGATTTTTCTGTAAACCTAGACCTTATGCCATTTTTGGTTGTTATGATTGTTTTATATAATAATGGTTTATCTGTTAACATTGTTAGTGCGATTGTTTTAAAAATAACTCTCTCTCTCTCTCTCTCTCTAAAACTAGGTATTATGCCAATTAATGGACTTTACATATAAAGCACTTCGATTTCCTATTTCAGCTGATAGTGGCCCCGTTTTCCTATCCATTCACCCTTGTGAGCAACATTATGACCGTGGTTGGCACTTAGTAAGTATAACTTGCCTTCTCTTTGCGATTATTATTTATCAAAACGGTGTGTTATTTGGTATTAACCTTTTGAAATTCCAGAATTTAAAAATACACGACATGCGTGGGAACTGGAGATTAGGGCTACTATTTGTTACATATGTAAAACGTCACATTGCGGCTTTCACAACAAAATGTGAGAATTGCTCCAGAAAAACTGGGCTAAATTAAAGTGCATAAATGTCGTCCCAGATGTCCTACGCGGCCCGCGGTGATGTTTTACCGCGGACTTTTATTTTGCTTCGGGATAAATGCCCGCTCCTGAAGCTCACTGCCTTAATACGTCTCCTTTGTCCGCGGCATCAACGCGAGATTTGACAAATGGCTACGAGCTGACTGGATATCGTCTACAATATTAATGAGTACATAAAAATATAATGGTCATAGCTATCGAAATAATAAACATTTACAATATTCATCGTATTTCAAAGGGACGTATTCGCAGATATTTGCGTTTCAAATTACTTTACGTTTTTGAAGTTTGTGATTTTATACTTTAATTGATTGATTTAAACATTGGAACAAAAAGCTTAATATAATAATAAGGCACAGTTTTAAGAAAAAAGTAAGCAAACTAGGATTTGAAAGGGTGCCTTTCGGATTATTCGACAACACCTATAATTCATCCTTATATTGCGTTATGCGCTTCATACTTTATTTAGCAATTAACTTATCGCAAAAACAAATTATTGAAAACAACAGAAACCGTCCAAATTATTAAATCTTTTCGCGTTCTTAACGCTTTGAAAGTTTATCAATTTCAATTGATGAGTACTTTTAAACGATACTATATTTTAAGTATTAGCCTATACTCTAAATGTTATTTCGCTTTAGAATATATGATCAAGTCCCTTTAATACAATTCGCATATCAAAGAAAAAATTTCACAGAAGTAAGAAAGTTAGGTCGGAAATCAATGGTGAAATATTTTCCTATCTGACGTTATCTTATTATCAATCAGTAACACATTTCCTGAAATACGATTTTTACGTTCATAATGGCATTCGTTTGCATCTGTTGTTAACATATGTAACCACGGAAATTAATAATATCCTATAAATGCATAAGCATGACAAGGAATCTGTATGATACATCCTTGCTGTGGTGACGGATGAATTTAACACATGCTCCGACACGTCAATACACCGAGAAAAAATTGATATTCGTTAAAGCCCCATAACCGGAAAAAAATCTACGAATATTTCGTAAAATATTTCGTAAAATAAAGTAAACCCATACAAAATCAGTGCATCCATTTATATTGTAGAACTTTACCGTTTGTGCGTGTGTGTTATATTTTATTGGAAATATACAGATATAGCACAAACATATTACAACGTATTCCCACAATTTCGTTAGTTAAGGGTAGTGACTAAATCTTAAAATAAAATGCTTAGCTGTTTTGTGATGTTCTTGTCATATTTCCAATCATTTGATCGACACATGTGTCACAAGCTTCAAACAGAGCATTTTCATGTTAGTAACCATGTTGGTAAAACAGTTTTTTGTTAATGATTGTGGACATATGTGTGACCATGTACATGTTAATGCAATTTTGTTTCTATGATATCAATGAAAAGCAAAATGTTGGAACATTGGTAACATTCAAATAAATAAATACAACTCTGACTTGATAGAACATTCGAATGTATCGTTACATTATACAAATTTGAAGTCATTTGTTCGTCATACTAGTTATGCATAGTTTGAACTTATACTCAATAGTTCTAATTTAGTATATACATCGAAGCGCTCAATATGTGTATAATATGGTATATTGCAAGAAATTATCATAAATAATATTGGCCACCATTTCGTATTAAGACATTGAATTTGTCCTTCTTAAATTTTGTAAAATTACACATACTGTATATTGAATTTGTTTATTGACGTTTACACTCATATTTAGTGATTTCACATAAACGCATTTTCCAGATAAACATGTACTTTGCATTACATATTGACTCAACCTTAGAACTCGTATCGGATAAAACATTCTAATGCATTATCTGTCGCTAAAGAAGTTGTTTACTGCCAGTCACATGCTGGCAATGTTAGCGCTTGCATGCGATTGCCTGTATTTACCCTTTTAATATCTGAGACAAAAGCTTAAAATTTGAAGAAAAAAAACACATACACACAACGTGAGAGCCGTCTGATAATTAAACCTCGTCGTTATTTAATAAAGTCGCAGTCATAATAATACTAAGTAAAGCAAAAGCCTACTTTATATACATGGCTCGTGTTACAATACACGTAATAGATATGGGTTTGAGGCGATTAAAAAGGATATGTATGTTCGAAAATGTGATGAACTATTCATTATACGTAAGTTGGTCACAATATGATTTGCTTTGTTTCAGTTGTAAAGGTTCTTGAAGGCAGGTTTTGAATTGATGTGTATGGATATTTGCGCCATTGTCTTAAATACCTTTTCGCATGTTCTCTCATGGTGATATTTCTGAGTTAATCGATATTACATGTGTTGACCCTTTAAGTAATTTATTATGTTTCATATTGTTACTTTTTGAATTGGTATCGTACATGATTTGCAATATTCGACCAAATACTAAAACGAATTTCATGCATACTGGAAATAATTATGCGGAGATAAATGGTACGCGTAAAATATTGATTCGAGAAATGTAATTCCCGTTCTTGCGAATTAGGCTCGCGTATTATCCCTTAACGCATTTTTCTAAATGGACACATCAAAGTGGGATTTAAAGATTTTGACTGGTAGAAATAAGCATTCCAGCTATATTCTTAATAGCCCGTAAAATGTGTTTGTTAAATGTATCCGTGTACGTGTGCATATGTATTACATGGTTCTGTATTATAAGTTCATTGACATAATGATGCTAATTATAGTGTTTTCTTGTCGTTTATGTGTTTAACGGTTTAACTGTCGTGTTTTTTCTTAAAGTACTATTTTTCGTACATAACTGTTTATTACATTAAACGGATTTATATAAAATATATAATACTAAAAAATAACTCGAATCACTTTAAATAACTACTCTATCTTCATAAATATGAAAGCTTATGTGGTTTTAACTGTATAACTGTTCGATTGGCGAATTCATACTGCATTATTTTAACTGTATGACTGTTTGATTAGCTAATAAATACTACTTTGTTAAAATGCACGTTGCAAGCAAACGGAATATTCTCTAATTGAGTAATTCTGTCTTATGACTCTTTACATGACTATGTATCTATGATGTGCATGTTATTCTCTTGTAACTATGTACTTTTACTGTTTCTTGTAAGTGTAAAATACCGTTATAGCATACGTATGTATGTCTTCATCGAATAAGTGCACCTTATACCATCCAACTATTGTGAGTGACACTTAATTCTCCAACTGACCAGCTCATTTACATAATAACCTCTTACCACCTCATTAACCTCTGTATTACCTTTTTTATTTGCTTTATTTTTTTACTTTATTATTCTCAGGACGAAGGACTTGTTGATGGATCTTGGATCATTGTAAATCTTGTTAAAGTGCACTCACCTTTCTCAATGTGTAATGATGGCTACACATAACATTTTACCAAGATACAAACCATTCGGATTGTGGTTCGCACCTTTAAATGTATTAGTCTTAATCTCGTTGTACAATGACGAAATTTCTCTGGAATCGTCTATACAAAACATCAGAGGGCAATCCCAACTTGTCCGGCATATTAAACGGCCGTACACACCCGCTACAGTTAGTGAACGCTACTATTCTAATGTTATATTCGTTAGAAAAACACTTTTTGTCTTTTTAACAGTCTTGATAGTTACATGGCTAATCGCAATCATGTTGCTTTCTGGGGATATCGAACTAAACCCAGGCCCTGTATCTATTAGTTCTCAAGCTTCCTCTGTCACGGAGATAAATACACTTACTGACTTATTGACAATGCCTAATAACTTTTCATTTATTCAGTATAATGTTCAGAGTATTTTGAACAAATTAGATATTCTTACAGCAGAACTATCGAATTTTGATGTATTATCCTTCACTGAGACTTGGCTTAATAATTCTATTGAAACTGACGATCTACTTATCCCTTCTTATCACCGCCCTGAGCGCAAAGATCGAACACATGATAGCCACGGTGGCGTCATACTATACGTAAAAGATTTTATCCACTATGAACGCAGACCTGATCTTGAGCCTATTTCATTAGAATGCATTTGGATTGAACTACACTTGCAGGGTAAAAAGCGCGTCTTATTTGGGTTATATTATAGACCACCAAATGCAAATGCGTCTTACACTAAACTAATTGATGACTCTATTGGTTTAGCAATTGACACCGGTATATCAGATATTATAATAACGGGTGATTTTAACATGAATAACAATATACCTACATTAGCAAGAAAACTTGATTCTTGGTGCCTTGAGTACAGCCTTGTCCAAGTTATTGACGAACCAACGCATTTCACAGAAAGGTCTTCGGCAATCCTTGACTTGTTGCTTCTTAGTAACCCAAACAGCTTGGTATTATCAGGTGTCGGTGATCCTTTTCTTGATCAACAGTATCGCTACCATTGCCCTATTTTTGGTCTATTCAAATATAACAAGCCAAAAGCGAAAATATACGAGCGTCTTATATGGAAATATGAGGACGGTAACTACGATTTGTTACGCGAAACTTTCTCTACTTTTAACTGGGAATCAATTGCAAGTATTGATGTTGACACATATTGCACTAATATCACTGATACTATTATTCGTAATGCTAAACTTTGTATTCCTCACCGGCTAATAAAGATCAAACCGCGTGACGCCCCTTGGCTCAATATACATATACGTCGTATGATAAGAAAACGTAAACGAGCTTACAAACACGCGAAATGTAAACACAGTATATATTATTGGTCGAAATTCCGTATGCTTCGAAACCAGACCACATCATTAATTAGACAAGCGAAAGATCATTACTACGACAGCCTATGCGAAAAACTCAAACAAAATAACCACACAGCTAAGGACTGGTGGAGAACTCTTAAGCCATTTATCAATAAACCTTATAATAACTCTATGTCTGCTCTCATAAATCCCGCTGACGATTCGATTGTAACTGATTGCGTTGAAAAGGCGAACATTCTTAACAATTTCTTTCAAAGTCAGTCAAAAATTGACATTGATAACGAAAACTTACCGGATCTTACTTATGTTCCAATTTCTAACTTGCTAGAGTCCTTCATTATCACTCCTACTGATGTTCACGATATTCTCAAAACTCTCTCGGTAGACAAAGCATCAGGACCTGACGGTATAAGTAACCGTATCTTGAAAGAATGTAGACACGAATTGTCCCCCTCTTTATGTGACTTTTTTAATTTTTCACTCGACAAATGTATAATGCCAAGCTGTTGGAAAGAAGCGAACGTCAGTGCAGTTTTAAAAAAAGGTGACCCTAAATTAGCGATTAACTACCGTCCTATATCATTGCTTAATACAATGGAAAAAGTGTTTGAAAAAATAATATTTAAACACGTGTACAATCACCTTATTAGCAACAAAATTCTGACCTCATTTCAGTCTGGCTTTCTGCCAGGCGATTCAACCACAAACCAACTAACCTATATTTACGATACGTTTTGCAAAGCCCTCGACAATGGATTAGAAGTAAAAGCTGTCTTTTTTGACATTAGTAAAGCGTTTGATAAAGTCTGGCACCTGGGTCTTTTACATAAACTGAATAATATTGGCATCCGTGGAAAGTTACACTCTTGGTTTACAAACTATCTTAATGGAAGACGTCAACGCGTAGTACTTCCAGGCGCAGTTTCAAATTGGGCTTCACTAGAGGCCGGTGTTCCACAGGGCTCTATATTAGGGCCCCTTTTATTTCTAATATTCATAAATGATATTGTAAACGATATCCAAAGTAACATTCGTCTATTTGCCGACGACACATCCCTATATATTATCATAGATGACCCAAACACGTCAAATGCAATTTTGCATAACGATATCAACCGAATATCTGACTGGGCCTTAAAATGGCATGTCTTATTTAATCCCTCCAAATCTGAAACACTTACATTCTCCAGAAAGCAACATCCGAATACCTATAATTTCACAATGTTGTCAACGCCAATACCGGAAGTAAGCTCTCACAAGCATCTAGGAGTTTTCCTTTCTAACGATTGTAAGTGGCACATCCATATTAAATATATATCAGATAAAGCATGGAGTCGAATTAATATTATGCGTAAATTGAGATTTAAACTTGACCGTAAATCACTCGAAATAATTTATACGTCATTTATCCGACCGCTGATAGAATATTCAGACGTAATATGGGATAATTGTACTCAAGCAGAAAAACATGAACTTGACAAAATTCAAACCGAAGCAGCGCGCATTGCATGTGGAGCATCCAAATTAGTATCCTTAAACGATTTGCAAAAAGAAATTAACTGGGAACCGCTTCAAGATCGACGCGACAAACATCAACTAATACTTTTTTACAAAATGCAAAATTCCCTCACCCCTCAGTACTTGACCGACCTGGTACCTCAACATGTCGGAGTTGCTACTAGGTATAATCTCCGTAATGCAAATGCTTTACGCACATCCGAATCAAGATCAACCATTTATTATAATTCCTTTCTACCAGCAGTTATTCGAAAATGGAATATACTACCAGAAGAAGTAAAAAGTAGTGAATCGTTGAATATATTTAAATCAAAGCTTAAAAGAAGTTTGATTAAAACACCATCGTACTTTTATATAGGGAAACGTTATCTCCAAATACTTCATACGCGGTTAAGGACTAAATCAAGTGCGCTTAATGAACACCTTTACGCGAAAAACATCATCGAATCCCCACTATGTTCCTGCGGAGATATTGAATCCAATTACCACTTCTTCTTCGTATGTCCTAAGTTTAACGCAATACGTACTACATTAATGAACAGTATCTCAAGCTTAATCAGCGATGTTGAGCTTGTTAATCTACTTTTCGGCAATACACATCTTACCGATATTGAAAACTCTGACATTTTTCTACATGTTCAACAATTTATAAAAGAATCCCGGCGATTCTACTAACAATCCGGTTATGGTTAGTTGTTGCTGTTCCAAATCCATGTCCTCGCATCTACAATCCTTCGTCCTCATTTCCTTATTGTATCCAAGTCCTCGCATCTACAATCTTTCGTCCTCATTTTCCTTGTTGTTTTCCTTATGTTTTTCCTTATTATTTTTTTCCTTACTACTCTTTTTTATTTTTCTTTCAAAACCTTTGTATACTTACCACTAATATGTCCTATGTCTAGCATGAACTAAGCTATACTATTCCTAATACACTGCCAATTATGTGTAAATATAATCGCAAGGAGAGAAACTCTATAAGAATTATTTCTTCCGTTTCAATCCTTTTCTGATAACTATTGTATTGTGTATTTTGATATATTGTACTTGCCAAAAAGAAATAAATATGTTTAAACTATAAGCAAATGCGTTAATTTTGTTGATAAGTTTTTCAAATAAAGAAGTATTCATATCAAAATGCTAAACATGTTTTTTTTCAACATAACATTGATAAATGCAACGTGATTATTTTCTTCATTTTGGTAAGTTCACAAATAATGAAGTCAAAGCGTGATAAAGAGAGTTACTCTGATGACGATTACGTGTGAAACACTATATTGGAATGACATTTTTGGATAATTGAAGCTACTCATATTAACTGTACACGTTGATTGTCAAACGAGAACAAACCGTTTTTTAAGTATATCTTTTTCGATAAACAGATGTTAAGTCACATAACACAATATATCTTTTTCATTGATCTTCATTCGAAATATACTTAATTTCCTGGTGTTTACATAAGCAAAATAATTGCGTTTCTGTAAAATTTAAAGTATATATGTGAAACAGGACTAAATCATGTATTTCTATGTCAGATAATATTGTATAGTTTTCTTTTTATTGAACACTGTTAATTATCAACCAATAAGCATAAACATTCAACATTTAAATATAGATATAAAATGCATTCTATTTGGTCATGGACTACCATTTCTAAACCTTATTTTAAACCATGGTAGTTCTGGTTCTGATGTTATGGACTACTAAAGTCGATAAGATGAGGTAATTTGCACCATGGCCAACCATGAACAACCAGGACAGAAAACCGTGAATGCCCATGATTAACATAAATATTGTTATTAGGTGCAGTGCCTACTTCTGCACATGGCTGGCTATGGTAGTATATAGTTTACCACCATGATAGTCGATGGTTTACAGGAAATTGTTGTTCAATAATCTACCAATCATTGTTGACTATTGTTTCATAAACATAAATTGAAATATGCAATTGTTTGTTTACGATGTAATAGTGAATACATGGAAAGGTAAATCCACGGTTCAGCCTCACATATATTCATGAAAGGTATCAACAGTCCCAAAATATGCATACGTCTAAAGAATTAAACTGGAAAACATTGTTAGTTTTTTTTTGAGGGAAAATGAAGTCAAAACCAGATGACTTAAAAAACTTCAAACGCATAACGTTGTGTGTATAGTATAGAAACACTATTTAACATATCGATAATACATATTTAATATGGGTTTTATTCCGATATATTTAAGCACATACGACATTATGCCCTTATAAAACTTATATCAAATTGTTAAAATAAGCCTAAATTTTACTTTTAAGAACGAACCCCATGCGATAATAAACCGTGTGGAGACCACGGCAAATGTTTCCCAAGTGCTGGTCAATACACGTGCTACTGCCTTGACGATAGTATGAACCCCAACGATTATACTGGTACAAACTGTTCTGAAAGTAAGTGCATGCCTTTATTTATGTATTTATATTTAATAAAACGAGTTAAACATTGTTTCTGAATGAAAAAAATGGGCGTTTAATTCCTTTACAAAAGACTGTCATATGCGCCTTTATGTTTTTTTTTTTTAGAAATTGATGATTGCCAGTCTTACCCTTGCCAAAATAATGGAGTATGTGTTGACGGTGTTCTAATTTACACGTGCGACTGCTTGACACGGTTTACTGGAGAAAATTGTGAAACAGGCGAGTCATGTGAATAATAAGCAACTTTAACATTAAGTATATCAAGGATTGATTAAAATTTATGAAACGGTAAAAAATACGGATTTTGTTATAGTACATGTTGTGTATTGCACTTAACGATCTAAAAACAGTATCATCGTTTGCTATCATGTATTGCAGATTTATGTGCGCAGTCCCAGAGTAGAACGTCATGCCCAAACGGTACGTTTGTATATAGTTTAAGTATAAAACATTGCATTTGCCTCCCCGTACGTCCGTCTGTCTGAATGTGCATAAATTAACAGCTATACGGATTATTATTATTTTATTATTATTATTATTATTATTATTATTATTATTATTATTATTATTATTATTATTATTATCATTATTATTATAAAATAAGCTAAACTATTATTTATATGAAATGTATATATCTTAATAGTGTCCACATTTTTATAGATACAGATGAATGTTCCTCGAATCCCTGCATGAACGGAGGTTCATGTCTTGACGGTGAAAATGGCTATAATTGCATATGCAAAAACGATTTCTTTGGGAAAAGATGTCAGACAGGTAATAATTCTACGAATACATTTTCAGAACAAAAATATATCATCAGTTCAATGTGTCTTAAGGGGTGTTGCGGCAGTTTATTTAACCGAGGATATATTTATGGCAACACCGATGCTATTATCACAACCCAATAGTTTTGTTATCAGAATCATCACACATTTATGACCGAGTAGGTTCATAATAGGTACTCAGAGGTTCGATCCCAGGTTCGGTTAACTTTTTTTTATTCTTTTTTTCTTTCTTTTATTTCACTCTTGTTTTTTTCCTGGAGCTTTTTAGTCCTGTTGTTAACATTAATCAATTTAAAGCTTTTAATCACAAACTTCAAAACATGCCGAAATCTGTCAACAAGTCCCTGTTATGGATGATTAAGGTCAAGTTTGATACTGTATGGTCTTATGTTTGTGATTAAATATTGTATTAGTGTTGTGTTTTAGTAAGCCGTTGTGATCCCAATTTAGATTGTAAACAATCAATAATGTTTATGCATATCTCTAACAGTCTATGTACCGGTCCTTAGGTTTCGCCTAATTGCTGTATTTTAGGAAATTTGACATAGACGGTAGGGATAGTTAAACAAAAAAATATCTTTTTTAAAAGTGCGGTGACCCCCCTTTTTTATTTTTGTTTTATGATAAAAATACGTAGATGAACATATTTGAGCAGTTTCGCAAAAAGTTATTAGATAGAACTTTTTTAAAATCCATTTTTGTGTTAAAATAGTAAAACAAAAATACGTTTTTTTGGGTGACACAAAAATTATAAAAATTAAAATTTCTTAAAATTTAACTTGTGTTCTCCATTTTTTGGTAGTTTGTGGTTATTTAAATGGTATATGATATATATTAGCTTATATAGTATCAATATGTTGTCAATTTCATAGGTTATTAATCATTTTTATGCAATTAGAGATATTTCAGTTTTAATGAAAAAGTACATGTTATATAATGGTGAATAAAATCAAAACAAGGCCGGTGACCCTATGTTTTTATTTCATTTTTCATATAGTATTTGTATGTAGTACTTGAATATAAATTTTGAGCAAAATTAATTAGATGGAAAAAATCAGCAAAACTGCAGCAACACCCCTTAATTAAAAATTAAACCGGTATTACAAACTCAGATTTCCATTAATACTTTTGACAATGGACATTATAACATCAGTGCACATATTGCACGAGTCAGTACTTACCCTAACGTATATAGCATGGATAATATATGTACAGCTTCTTCCGCATGTGTGTTAACGTCTGCATAATGTTCACACATATTGTTGTCACACATTAGTCTTATGTATTGTATTGTGTTGTGAAGACTTTTCTTTTTTCGCAATATTCGTATGAAATGAGATTTTTTTATCCGAATGTCCTTTTTTCATTTAGATCTAAGCTGATACACAATATATTTGTTATGTTACACTTTATACAAATACTTTATATTGATCAATCCGATACATCTATAACTCGTTAACAACCAATGCCAGTGTAACATTATTAAAATGGGGAATGTATTACTCTCTCGTTATCTTGTTTGTAAAAGCAAAACAGTTGATGTAGTCGTATGAATGAATGAATACTGGAGTAAGATTTAAAATCATTTGAATTCTTTAAACACGTAGACGCCAAGTGCAACTTTGAAAATGGATCACAGTGCGTATGGCAAAACGTTCAGCTTGGTGATGATTTCGACTGGATTATTTATCAGGCTGCAACGCCTTCTGATGACACAGGTCCGACAGTCGATCACACGTTTGGAAACGCGACTGGTACGTATCTGTCTTAATAGATAATGACGTTGTGATAAATCACGGACATTTCAATTTCAAAGGACTCAGAAATCAAGAACAATTTTAGCTTTATATTTTATATATTTTAGGACATTATAATTTTATCGAAACGAGTGCACCGCGAAGGAAGGATGATATCGCGTGGTTCCAAAGTCCACCGCTACAATCGTTGCATCAAGCGATTTGCTTGCATTTCTGGTATAATATGTACGGTGAAAGTGTCGGAAAGCTCGCAGCTTCGGTTGCTTATAACGGGACGTTGCCGGGCAGCGAAATATGGGCTAAGACAGGGAATCAGGGACCTGATTGGAAATTCGGACAGGCCACAGTTATTTGTAATTGGACTTTTCAGGTAATATATAAAACATATTGACTTCTGTGTAGTTTTTATTTGATATAATTTGTGTCAAACATGGCGATATTAACATTAATCTTTTAAAACAATATATGAATAAACACATTTGGGTAATGGTATTTAATTGCACGAAGCGAAGAAAATTATTATAGAAGTGGTATTTTGGTTGTAAGCAAATGATTTTTTCTTTCGAGATTTTAGATCGCACGATTCAACTAACAAATTCTGATCCTTTGACATTTATTGCTTACTGTAAAGACGCAATTTCAAATAAAATTCTACGTGCATTCATTGTTGCTTACCAACATTTGATATGACATTGGCATTAACCCGAATCCCGTTTGTGTAAAATGTTGTTTCGATTTGTATTGCTTTCTTGACTTACTGATTTTCGTGGTAAATATGAATTATACAATTATTAATTTGCTGATTTACAAAAAAATACATTCAACATCATCACTTATGTGAAGTAAAAAAACTTCTTGCCTTATCTTTCACATTCAGATAACATTCCAAGGAGTCGTTGGTGACGGATATACTGGAGATATCGCTATTGACGATATTTCGTTTGAGACTGGCCCGTGTCGGCCAACTACCAATACGACCCCACCTAGATCAAGTACAACAATTCAACCATTAACGACCGCTGCAAACGTGGGAATCGGTAAGTACTACATTTCTAATACTAACACCAGTAGTTTGAAGGCAATGATTTTTTTCAAACGAATACATTAAACAAAACCTTTCTAATACGTACAAAAACATTTTGTTCATTAAAATATATACAACTCTATGTATGGTTGCTTTGTGCATGAACTTTATTTAATAAATATTTAAATACATTTTCCAGACTCAGTTGTTGTAAAATAGTTGTTGATTATGTTGTCATCATCTTGTGCAATAATTAATTCATTTGCTAAATGCTGCATACACTATCGAACAAAGGTTGGGCTAAATATCGATTTAATACGTATGTTCATGTTAAAACGTACCCTGATGATTAAATAACCGACAGGTCCACAACCTTTAATTTAACATAAAATCCCGATAACACAACTAAAATTTTCATGTATTATAATAACAAATGTTCTCAAATTAAAGGTTGCTATGGAAATCCATGTGGAAGAGGGGTTTGCTACGTTCATCTGAACGAGTACTTGTGTGACTGCCCTTCAGGTTTTGAAGGAAAAAACTGTAACATAGGTAATTGCATAGAATAAACACGAGACCTTTTGATGTATATAAGTGTGTATAATTTTAATGAATGTATATTTGCTTAGGTTTTAGGAAATATCTTTTCGATAATTTCTCTAGCGTGTATTATCTTTACAGATATCGATGAATGCCGGTCGCATCCGTGTAAAAATGGTGCGATCTGTTTAGATGGCGTCAACAATTATTCCTGTCGTTGTACAACGGGTTTCACGGGGCAAAATTGCGACACTGGTATACTCATTTTATTAATCTGCATCAACGTAATTCATATATGTTGAGGATTGGTTTGTGTCGAATAGTTAATGGTTGCGTGAATTTTGTATAACGTATTTAAATATGTAAAATGCTATATCGTTTAAACTGCTACGCCACGGATTTGTAAAACGACTAAAAAGAAAAATCATTTTGTCAAATCCATTACAAAAATGTTAAAACATTCAAATAGTATTGTTTTCACATCGATATAAACTAGCTCATGCTTTAATATTTAACGTGCTTAAGCTATTTATAGCTTTTCTGTTGTTATTGTGAAAATACAAAGTGGGCAAACTAACCAGTCCATTTCACTGGCGCGATCCCGTTGTTCACAAGATTTTAGTTTAAAATTGGATAGATTTCAAATTGTATATACTATCAAAAAACTTGGTTAGACCATCCGGAGAGGACCTGGATTCAATTCTTGTTCAAATGGACTTTTGCACACTATTGTCGATTTTATTTCAGGTTGTGGAGAAATCCATCAATAAAAACAAATTCATTTAATAAAAATTAATTGTTTATCCTCGCGTTTCAATAAAATATAGAATTCTCATTTGGAATGAACAAGACAAAACCAACAAAAAATCCATGTCCCAGTCTATGTTCAGAAGAGCTTTACACATATCTTCAATGGTATCATTTTTCAGGATCGAAGCACTAAAGCTTTTTTATTGCGTGAATGAACAACTTTCTTACACCGAGTTTGTACGACAGATTACTGTAGAAACACCGCTAACTTGATGGTTTCATATTATGTTAACATGGACCATATTTCTTCATATACGAATACTATATTCCCTTATGGTGTAAATAGATGTACGGTACTTAAGCCTTAAGTACACTCACTGTATGTGTGTAGTATTCCGTTTTGGCACCCATGATTACATTATCTGTCTGCATAGGTACATTTGATAACAATCGTTTTTGAGACGCGCGTTGGGTTTGTGATTAATTCTGGTGTAAGCGTGTGGATCGGCTAGCCTTCAAACCGGTTGAACCACCCGTCCCCAATGCTTTGCATTGACCGTTTTAAGGCGGTGATCCAAGTTTTACTAATTTATATTTACTGTAAAATTATGCGATAAAAGCATGGGTGTCTGGATTTCGGATGCTGTAATACATCAAGAATTGTGTAGTCGGAAATTATGTGTGTTGATACATGTATTGTATTATGCAGTGTTGCTTAATATAATGCATTCGATGATTTATCCTATTTCTGGGATTCTGTATTTATATTGGTCTCAAAATTTGTAACGTAACAGCTTTATCTTATAATTTATATTTTAGATATGCACATCATACGGAGACCAGTACATGCATTTTGACAGCAAGTGTATTTCCAGTCAAAGTAGGGTATGTATAGCGTACATATTACTATATTATTATTTTAATTTAATTCGTAAATGCTAACACACATGTAGATAATGATTTGATATTAACACTAGCAGATCAATAATTTATTTATGAATGATATTTATATATAAGAATGAAATGTTAATTTCATTGCACTATTTGAATTGCCCTTATACTTTCTGTCCTGATGATATCGTTGCATTTAACTGCTGACCTACTGTGTCATTTATGATATATTAATACACGTATTTATAACAAAGAATGTAGTAACAATAATTGACAAAACGACGTTTGCATTTTTCAGTGCAGAGTTTCTGGAGATGGGTTCTGCCAGAAATGTTGCACAGGCGACTTCTGTTATGGAACTTGTACCGCAGCTGGTGTTGCTGGTTAGTTAACATATGTAAATATTCGTCTCGTCAGCTTGAAGACAATTTATGGATTAAAATTTATACCATGTGACATTCAAGAAATGTTTTGTTATTACAAGTGTTTTTAAAAGTGTAGATATGTTTTGTCACTTTTTTTTATAGCATATGCTTTTGTTGACGTATACCATGAGACTGCTGCTGCAATTGGCATCATTTTTAATGTCATCATTAATTTTGTTTTGTAAAAACTGAAACGTTTTATAACCAAGAATTCGTATTCAAGATTGTGTAGATAGTGTAAAAATAAAATAGCAAGGTTTGTTTTGTTCGTGTTCTGCTTTATAAAATAGAGGTTTTAAAACATATACGAATGCTTCGTAAATGAAAGCATGCTACATTACTTTTTTAATTTACTAGTTTCCTGAATGAATATCACTGCACTGTTTCCATTCAGTGTTAATCATAAATGGTTTAGTTATTCCAACTTGATAATATTATAACATATGTCGACTTAATTTCTATTTCATATCTTCGGATTTCACGAAGCACTATTGCGCATAAGTGCATATAATTGAATTTTATGAAAGCTTGTTGTGTGAGAAGTAATACGCTTTTGTAAGAGTTATTCAAACACCCACTGTTTTAAGATAAATGTGAATGAATAAACTCTCCGCACTCGCGATTTAAAAGCAAGCATGTGGCCACCTGACCGTTACTCAACAACACATTATCGTATAGAAAAGTATTTCCTTTCTTACACAATTTATATCTAAGATGTATCAATTTTTATTTCAAAGTTATTGAATTGGAACTTAATTATCTCTGTACCCCAGCTTTCTTCCTAAGAAATATATGCACACATATTCAAATATATTTCATTAGACGATATTTATTTGCACAAGAATACGGCGTGAACTTCTCTTTTTTTAAGAAACAATTTGTTTCGATTATAAAATTATTTTTGTTCACATAGAAAAAATCAACGGCAATAAACATAGATGCGCTATCAAAATGATTTTTTTTTTCAAAAACATGTTTTCGAGAGAACTAACCAGTGATGTTTAAGGGACTTGTTCACAGTTTGGTAAAATGACGATTTTCAAAAGAATTGTCATTCAAAATCGGTTAATTAATAAAACATTTGAAACGCTTTTCCTCGATAATTAGGAAAATACGTAAAGTATTCACATAATGTTTATAATTCACTGTATTAAAATTAAGCTTGCGTGGCCCAGTGGTGGCCCTACAGCTTTTATTACAGATGCCCCGGGTTCGAATCCCGGGGGAAGTGATATGTCTTATTCATTGTAAAAAGTATGCATATATTGTGAAAATTATGCAATTGTTACGTTCATGTTTATTAAATAAGAATTTTTGGCGTTAATTGTTTGTAATAAAAGCGTTACACCATGGCTATGGTGTGCCACATGTGTGTCATGCATTCGGACGCATTGACCAGCAAATAACACAACTATATTATCTAATGTTGATTGTATTGTTTTTCCATATTATCCATATTATTACAGTACGTTAATTATTTTTTCAGTTTAATCCAAGAAAGCTTATTAAACATTTCTTATATTCAATAAGCAATACCTGTTTTAAAATGCAAACATTGTTGTGTATATAACATATACTTTAAGTTGATAAGTGATAATTATATTTGCAATATGACATGCGCGACAGTGTTTGTTTTTTTATTGTCAACGAGGCCATATTACAGGTTTACCGTCTGTCCGTAATGAATTATGTTGGAACATTGGCATATCTGTTCGTTTGAATTTAGTTTCCTCTCGGTAACTTTTTAATTGATGTAAATGAATGAACTAAATTTTTCAAAATTCAGAAATGATTTTTCCGACAAAATTCTCTTACTCTTTGAACAAAGGTAAAATTGTAATATTTCTTCACATAACAATTCCACATTACCAAACAAAGTGCAATGAATGCCATCAAAGGGACTTGTTCACAGATATTGGCATGTTTTGAAGTTTGTCATTAAATGCTTTAAATTGATAAATGTTAACATCGGAACTAAATAGCTCCAATATAAACTAAGAAGAAAAATGAATAAAGAAAGAAAAGAAGGTAATCCACACCGGGACTCGAACCACTGAACCTTGGAGTAAAAGTCTAGCAATCCTCGTAATGTCACAAAATATAACGATAACAACATAACTCTCCAAATAACTCAATCGGTTCGCGTTTGTCGCTTAATTATTTTCAGGTTTTCAAATCGACAAAAATGCATATAATGGATATTTTAGAGCATGATACATGTTCAGTGTAACTGTTTCCTCGCAAATATTATAAATTCAACGAAAATGTGTAGATCTGAAACATTTTTTTTATTAATATTTTGTCAATTTACCAACACGTGAACAAGTCACTTTAAAGATTAAAATTCATGGTCAGAGGTACAAAATGCTGTTTCAGTTCAATAACCTTGTGTCATCTAGAACTATTGTAAGATAATTTCAGATCATAATACAATGTGTTGCGTTCAACCCTTACACTCGTCAGTGTAAGGTCAAGGTCGAAGCATAAGGACATAGTTGGGGTTTTGTTTTAAATAAATAACTATGTTGGAATGATAATCCGTGATGAACAAGTTTGTTACTGAAAGCTTCAGATATTAGTTAAGGATGTATGCTGTACGTTTCGTCTCACACTACTTTGCATACATATATGCCCCGTGCTTCCACGTTACGTCATGTACCAAACCTTTGAGTAAAAGGTTTTTATTGTGCGGTAGCATCTATCTTCATCAGGCCATTTACTTTTATAAGTTCAGTTTGAAATTGATTACATTGGGTATATATTATTAACAAGGAGATAAGATAAACCATGAAACGATGGGAGATATTTACAGCTGTGAGGTTTATAATATAGTTATAAAAATTATAACTTGATACTAGCTTATGTTTCCATGGACACGTAACACTATTACAATTGTAAACTTTTCATTAACAAAGCACAACAAGTCCCGAACATGAGCACACAATAACATAAAGTAATGCTTAACTCAAATACACAAATATTTGTCACATAATATCACAGTCGAATTATTGTTTGCATTATCGTGATTTATTGAACATTGTCAACATGTGCAAGCACAGTCTTAGTTTGGTTGCTATGAATCAGAACTACGAATCGTTGTATACTTGCCGATAAACAATAACACTTCCAATACTTATTTAAAAGTACATAAAAGCTATAGCCAACGGTGTAAGAAAAACAGTTTTTATAAGACAAACACGTTTAATGGAATATTATCATACTCGTAAACTAAAAAATATGACAATGCAAAATCAACAGGAATAAAAACATCCTATAATATTTTATCTTTTATTAAGTGACAAAAACACCAATTTCTAAATCAAACTCTGTAGTATGCAAAACGCATGCATTAAAATATTTACTGATATCAGGTAAGTAACAATCCAAACAACGGAAAGTTACATCTTCACATCTCTTAGCATGAGTATACTGATACCAAATCTGTTTTATCTACAATATTATTTGATGTTTGAACAACACCGACAAGGATATTATAACAAGGATTGATACTAAATAAACATACACATTAATCGTCGATCATTCAGCAAGGGTAACGAACGACTGTGTCCACAAAGTAAGCAAGATAGATAACCACGCTTATCATTAATTGTTTTCTAGATAATCGTTATTGGCGCCACACGACGTAATGGTGTTTACCTTATAATACACATAAACTTTTGAGGTTTCTTCGGGATTAATGTTGGTCGATATATTATAATAAGCTTTATTTTAAAATACGGCTGGATTTGGTGGCTTAAATAGAGATATGTACTTAATCGCATATAAACCTTCGCAAACTCATTGCTTTTTCCTTTACCGCGGAAATAAATATTTATAAAACCAGAACAATAAGTGCATACACTACGTTAATGTCATATAAATGGCTGTTACATGAACGAGTCTCACATGTAAATATGATAATAACAATAACATGAAATTAAACATAATAAGTCATTGTTTTAAGAAATTAAACCTGATACTTCTGTTTTCCTTAGATAGTATTTGGTCACTGCTACACTCGATCGTTTCAGTTCTTTTCCGAATAGAAAAAACTAGAAAAAACAATTCAAAATTTGGTGATTTTGAAACGAAAGCAGTAACACTATCACTCAATTCTGGGGAAATAATTTGAATAGGTTGTTGCCATTTGCTTATCGTGTAGAGAAAACCGTTATGTGAATGCTATAATGTAATTCTTACGGCGTGTTGATATTGACCAGATGGCATTGTTCGGCATGTTTGCCGTTGCTATTTGGAACTGATACTATGAAATAGGATTTTGTGAAAGATGACATGGCTTTTGAAAGTGAACAACGCATTTTTGCTTCCAATAACCTCTGGGAGTTCTGTTACAGTAAAAAACGTTTAACGAGTTAAGTTCTTGATATTAGCATCTAGGTATTTTGATTTTTGGACTGATTGAGTT
Source organism: Dreissena rostriformis (assembly GCA_007657795.1). Classification (NCBI taxonomy): domain Eukaryota; kingdom Metazoa; phylum Mollusca; class Bivalvia; order Myida; family Dreissenidae; genus Dreissena; species Dreissena rostriformis. The sequence continues at coordinate 66,002 of VMBQ01003627.1, forward strand.
GATCTACAAATAAGATTTTATGAACGTGAAGTACGCTTCATTTAATGTGTATGTTTTGAATGTGCGTGTGATATTACAGTAATACCCTGCCTACATATCGAATGACCAATCATGCACGTGGAAATCGTATTTCCACTTCACTGGACACATACCCCTATCCCCCCCTAAACCGAAAACACGACAAACCCAGTTTATTCACTCAAAAATCGATCATAAGTTGTATATATAATATATAACCGTTTTTCTAAGTTGTTAATAAGAATGCTTGCATTATTTTACGAGTTTGTTTAATTTCAGTGATATTTCTGTATGTAGATGGATGACTGAGTCTGTTAACGAGAGTTCCTTAGTCCCGGACATAATGCATCCATGTATACTCTAAATCTTTCTTTGTATGAAAACATTTAATATATAATTTAATGCATCAGCTTTTTGTGGAGAACCAATGTTGGGTGTGTTAGAAACATTTAATATAATATCCTGCTTGTCAGAACTCATATACAAATGTTGTTTATTTTATTCAGGATGGTAAGATGATTAATATTTTATATTTGAAATAAATATATTCAAATGTACAATCACTGTTAGCTGAATACAATCAAAATATTCATCAATTTACGTTTTAATTTTCATGGCTCAAATACAATTCAATTACAAAATAACTATATGAATGCAATAAACATACATATGTTTCAAAGATAGACAATACCTTAACAAAGAATTACAACATATTTTTAAATAACATTTTAGAATTAATTTGAAGAAAAAAAAACCAGTATGGAATCATTTTACAATATAGAAGGAATACATACTAGAAAGAATATATACTAAAATATTTCTACTTGATTCTATGTAAGACAATTCACATTAAAACAATGTTGTTTATCACAAAGTTTGCATTTGTAAATGTTAAACACAATAAGTTCAACCACACAAATTAACACAAAATGTCATTGTTTATGATATTAGATATTTTTGGAGACAAATAAAAAAAAATCGTTTATAAAAACACTATATATATTTTGCACTGTCAATTTCACCTGTATCATTACAATTTAAATTCGCTAGTTTGAAACGTATACTTTCACAAACATTATTTCGGTTTACAATTCGTGTTGAGACGATTAAGTTATCAAATAAAGCATACATTAATTGTAAAAGTATCTTGGAAGTTATGAAAGACAATTACATCATTTTTATATAGTTTATCGTTAAATACGATATGTATATTTTATTTGTCCCTTTTGTCAAATATATGGAGACCAACCGATACGTTACGAAGACAATCGTAATTAATCGATACTACCCGAGTCCATTAGTCTGCTACTACATTAAAAACAAACATTAAAACCAATCATAGGTTATAACATTTTATCACATGCCATACCCTGTTTCCCATGTAATATAACCATTACATATATTTTTATATTAAAAATGTGTAATACACTTTTTAAGCGTTCTCATTGGCTTAGTTTTCGTTTATTGAACAATCGCATTTTGTTATTTTGCTGAAATGACGTTGCAACGTCAAATGACGTCACGAAATGTAAACAACATAAGGGATTTATCATTATGTTTGCATAAATATTTATTTAATTTGCTCATTTTAAAGCATGTGAAAAAAAAGATCTGACACTCGTTGTCATATCATACTATATTTTATTTAACTCTTCCAGGAAATACGTTAGTAAGCTCGCCAAAGGCTCGCTTACTCACAAAATTCCTGAACTCGTTTAATAAAATATGGTATGATATGACAACTCATGCCAGATCCTATATGTGTGTTATTTATTGGTATCTGAAAATTACTTGAATGTTAAAGGACATACATATGTGTGCGACGAAACAAATTATCAATTTAAAGATAACATGTGTAAATTTGTCGTGTAAAATGTTGTTGCTGCATCGCACTACAGTCAACTCGGATTTATCGCACATGCATAACCTTGAGATTGGAGAAATAATATATTACAACAGCTGATTTCTTCCACATCATTCTGACATAATTTAAGTGCGCCAACATGACAAGGAAATTCCGGCAATATGCCTGGATCGGTGGACCGCTTTTTGTTCAAGCTGGGAGTCCTTCTGTGCTCTAAGAGTGATAGCGACAGTCCTTTTGCTTCCATGTGTGCAATAAACACCAGACTTTTCTTACAAAAGCTGAAGTTTCGGACAAAAAGAATTGCTTTTGACCAGAGTGTATTCGTTCGCCCAGCAGCAACACATGTAAACCAAACACAGCAATTACTCCATTCATACATTTATCAGTCATGATGCGTATGACATTGATGATATTATCTTATTTATTTTATTTACTTTGAACTTTTTGATTGCCAATATATTAATATAGGTTTTGCAAGTGATTTAAAAAAAAGCACAACAACATCGACATGATGCATTTCAGAAAGTTCTGTAAACGTATGTAGAATTATGCGCAATGTTGTTTCATAATGAAAAATACTATACAGCATAACATAATGCTGAATATGTGTTAACTGCTAGTCATGTAGTTTATTCAAAACCTTATGAAATCCCGTTTTATATCGAATATTGAGCATAAGGGTTCTGTGCAACATCGGTTATGAAGACGTTACATGATGTAATGTTTATAAAAGACACTTATTGTTTACTGTGTGATTCATAGACTTTTATAATATATACGCGAATGGACATTCCTTTGCATTATAGTGTTTTATAGCCACAATTCCTTTGGCCCATTACTCAGGCTAAAAATGACAGCCTATGACGATAAACACCGGTCTCTCATTTCGAACATAAATAGTTGGAGTTACAACGTGTAAAATATGTTTAAATGCAGGTCTTTTAAAGGGTTATGGCATTATCTTGCCAACCATTTACGGTGATATATATTAAGGTAGTGGACCCGTAATGATTTCCCGCGTTTTTATTCTAAGATCGAAGAGCCTTTTTACCTGTTTACTAATGGATATCTAAATTGAGCAAAGAATGATGTGTAGTTGTCGTTGCCGAGTGGTTAACTATTTTGACTAGAAATATTTTGGGATATTCCCGCGCAGGTTCGAATCCTGCCGACACCGCATACTTTTTGCGACGCCTTTTTTTCTTTCTTTTCTAACGTGTTTTGATTTAATATCGCATATAAGCTATGTTTATTGTTAAACATGTTGCAATTTGTATGCACATTCTTCAATTTTTTTAATTAAAACAACGTTATGGCTCAATTGGGTGATTTACTGCTGAACATACGAATCATGCATGTTGCATTTTTATTTTTATTTAAAAAAGTAAACGGTAAATCTGTCTATATCTTGGTATTTTTGCTGTATAAAGTGTATATATAAAAATTAAGTTCAAAATATTACTTAAATGAATCTATTTTGAATTTAATTACACTTTATTTTAACCAACCCAATTTCTACTTGGCTGAAACCACTAACATTTCATGGCGCTCTTCCACAGATAAGAAGTTATAAAACATAAATGTCTGTAAAAGAATACTTATTTCATCTTGTTTAAACTTTAAACACCTTTACTGCATCTGTACACACCAACTGCATGCCCATATTTGGAAATCTGGATGAATTATGGAACTTTCAAAAACCCCAGGGGTGCAAATAAACTGGGCAAAAGCCGAGCGTGGGGGTGTTTTTGAAACAAATCAGTATATTTTTTTTTTAAAGCACGGAAAGCCTACCTAAAAATGTGCATGTAGTTCAGTAGAATGATGCTGATTAAGAAAATAATACATTAGATTATATTTGGAAAGGTGCCCATTACGGGTGCGCTACCTTTACAGTAGCATTGGTTAACACATTGGCAAACATTGCAAACTTTTAATATAATGATTAAGGAATTCATTTGCGCATGTGCATCCTCAATTTAAGCAAGTTTCTATCCTTATAATGTTTCTGGAGTTTCACTTTTTCTACACATTTCTTAACAGTTTTGTTAGTGTACATTTTCCATAAAATGATTGTTTTTTTAAATAATGCTTTAATTTACTTTGTAAAATATAATTTTAACAAATACGTATCGTTTAAGGGAAAATCTGCAAGGAACAATACCAGCTTATTTTTGTGTGTTGTTGTGTTTTTCATTATTGACATGAATCATTTTGACGTTTCCCCAATTGTAATTTCAGTTATTTTAACACTTTATCAGGGAAACGTTTGTAAAGTAGTAGTAATTGTAATTTTGACATTACTGTCCAAAAATATTCACGATTTTATCTAAAAAAAACAAAAACAAAAAAACAATAACATAGAAGGGATTAAGGAAATTATTATATTATTCACTAGTGCAAGTTGAAGATAATCCGTAATCGGAAAATATTTTAACCACCTAATAACAATATAAAAACGACCAACCTAGCGTTACTTACAGTCTAAATATCTTGCTGCGTGGTTTAACAAATCTTCAGTATCAGTATTTTGGCTTAAGTACTTGGTAATAACATGATATCCAAAAGTAATTTACACTGCACAACCAACGGATAGAAAATAACTTGTTATTGAGTATTAATAACGCAGCCCAAAGAACAAGGCCAACTTATCTCTATAAATCGTCATGCATATACTTTTAATGCACAAGCTTTACTTCCGTTTGATTACGGATAGATATTGCCACGGAAATGCGTATCATGATTCAGGGTCGATAAGTTGGCTTAACTCATTTCATTAAATTCATACATTTCGGGTGCGGTGATCAAACTACATTGCTGATATCACTGGGATTTTAGGAAACCTGGTTCAAATTTAATGGCTGCTTCGTGACAGATAACGAGACTTATAATGTGCAATTTTAATAATTATTTGCTTTTAATAAAGCACATTTCAAAGCATATCAACAACACAAAAAGGTCAGATATACTAGTTTCAACGTATTTTGGACTGCCTTTTAAAAGACACTAAAACACCAATTGTCATCAGGGTTGTGCTGGATGTCAGTAATAATATAAGACTATTGTTATTGCGTTAATGCATCAACCTCGTGAAGTTGTTGACAAACGCTTCTGGTTTTACTTTGAAATGATACCAATGGGCGATAATCATTGATATCGGTGTAAGATCCTTTAATCATTTCACGAGTGGTCATATTTATCATTGTCATGTGTAATAATAAAAACCGCCACTCGCAAAAATCCTCCGATCTTTAAAAGAATTCAAAACTTTTTTACTGAACTTCTTTTCGCGAATTCGACGTCAAACGTTTTAGAACGTATATTATACTTTTTTTTCACGCTACTTTTCATCTCATAAATGCTCCCCGCTCACACATTACGTACTGTGACAAATATTGGAGAAAAAGGTTTTGATCAAGTGGCTTTTATCTATCCATTTGCTATCACTTATTAAGCTCGCAATTGGTTATATTGTGTATATAATATCAACAAGAAAATACTATAAATCATGAAAGGGTGGGAGATATTTGCAGTGGTGAGGAACGTAAAATAATATAATTGTCTATGTTCTTTCAGTATACCCGCTGGTCTTTCCTAATGGAAATTACAAAGCGAAAAACAATAGTCCAGAACATGAGCACAGCATATCATAAAATTATTAGCATTTCAAATGCACAAATATTTATCAGATAATGTCAGGTTCGAAATATTTTTCACGTTAGCGTAACCATTATTCAACTCGTGCTATCGCGGTCGTCGTTTGGTTCCTAAGAATCTGAACTGCTTATTTATTGAATACTTACTGATAAACAGAACAGAATAGTTTATTTAGACTTAAGCTCCTCGTTATTTACATACACAAACAATATTAGCATGTGTTTGAAGTAAATACAAAGCATACATAATTTCGCAGAAAAATCAATTTACATAAACAAGTAGTAAACACGTGTTCGTGTCTTCGTGAGACACATAAGTCAGGCGTAGTTTAATAATTGCAACAATTATCAGATTATTCTGTTCCTTACTTCTTTAGTGAAAGTATATAATTATTTAAAACTAGATATGTAAGATATTTTCTTTTTATACATTCAAATTTCGAAGTTTGTTTAATAGGAATATACATTAGTGTGAAGTAAGGATACATAACCGCATAAATCCAACGTTATGGTTGTATGTTATTTTCATTCATCGTTAAATAAGTTTAGAAATATAGGATTGGGAAATGCTGATAACGTTAAAGCTATATGATATAAAATAATACCTCCAGCCATGTTACGCTTAATTGTAATTAAGTATTATCCCATTGTTGACCAACTATACCAAAACAAAACTATAGTTGATCTATAAGGATATGGTTTCTTATTGAATGTGTAATAATAATAATATCACATACTAATTCTAAATTTTAAAGTATAGCCAAAGGTGTAACACATTATTTATCTTTTCATTCTCACTTTTTATGTAATGACATCATGATCGTAATATGAAAGTTTATTTTAATTCAAAGTCATCGACAGGAATAATAACTATGATAAACATCCTATACTATTTTTCCTCTAAGAATGTCACCAATACCAAAATCAAACTACTCTATATACACAACACATATACTAAAATCATGATGACTGATATTTGGTAAGTCACAATCAAACAAATGGAACGTTACATCTTTACGTCTCTAAGCATGAGTATAATGATGCAACATCTTTTTATATCTATAATATTATTGAATTTTCGAACCAATTTGATAACGGTATTGAAACAGATATTGATTATAAATAAACAAACCAATTAATCGTCGATCATTCAACACGAGTAACGGCTATGTAAACAACGTCAGCAAGATAGATAATCCTGGCGAACAATCAACATATCCAGATAATAAGTATTGGCACCACACGACTTAATGTCTGTTTTCTTTATGATAAGCATACACGTTTGAGGTAGCTTTGGTATTAATATTGGTCGATATAGCAAAATACACTTTGTTTCTAAATATCATTGGATTTTGGAGGCTTTAAAAGGGATGTGTACTTGAAAGCTTGTACACCTTCTCAAACCTGTTCCTGGTGTCTTTATCCCTGAACGAAATATTTCACAAAACCAGAACAACATGAATAGGTACAAACACGAAATAGTAAGTAGTATTGCATATATGTACATGGATGAAATATAACACAGAAAATATTTAATTGTGATTATAGTAATAACCTGATATACATAAACAATCTTATTGTGCCGGGATGGAGACAACTTATCCAGTGAGACTTAGCAAATGAAAATAGGGCGAGATAAGGTCACTGTCACATGTAAAAACTTGATAAAACACTGAATAAAATAAACGATTTCAAATTAATATCCATGCCATTTATATCACCTGCGGTCGTTTTATTTAAAACTGACAATGGATATGAATACATTAATACAGTGAGCTCTAAAAAATACTTTTATTTTCATAGCACTACCAATTTGGTCCTTATCTTCATTCCTGTGAATACACAGTCCTGAAGAACTGAATAGACGTTGTGGTGTATGGTGAATACACAGTCCTGAAGAAAAAAATAGACGTTGAGGTGTATTGTGAATACACAGTCCTGAAGACAATAATAGACGTTGAGGTGTATTGGTTATACGCAACCATCAAAGTTTCATGACATTAATTAATTTTAATGCACATTGGTATTGTTATTTTGGTCTAACAGACAACATTATTTTCCTGATGCAGCATTTCACGAATACTAACAGTCAAATTTAACATAAGATAACACACACTTTTTCTTCCCGTAAACCCCGCGTTGTAACAGTAAGAAACATGATAAATAGAGGATAATTGTTTGCTTTCGGGTAAATACTATGACTTGTTTTTTTAGTAAAGTGAAACAATAAATATTTTCACGACCGCCACCTGAAGGACTGGCAATAAAATATATAATTGCAAATCAAACACAATTAATACAAACACAGCTTATTTAAGGACACGTTTTTATGTCCTTATTGTTTTATAAATGAAATTCATCTGAAACTTTGAAATGCAATTCAATTAATTGCTGACAATCTAGCTTTGAGATGAATGAGAAGATTAGAAGACGCAAATTTCTCATTGTGCAAACCGCCGTCTAAGAGTCTGTACAAAAAAAAAAGGTTGTAGTTCTTGGTAACGACACAGACGATTAGTTCTTTCGTTGTATTATTCCGAGCCAGAAAGACACGGCATATATTATATATCTGACAAAAAATAGATATGAAGAAGAAGATTTGGGACAATAAATGTACAAAATATAATAGATCCATACTAGATAGATTCATACTTCTTCTGCATGCTATTACTGGTTTTGACACTACATCAAGGATGTTTAGTATAAACACGGGAGCGGCATTAAAGAAACTACTTACAATCGAAAGCAACCCAAACGCGGTAATCGTCGTCACATGAGAAAATGAAAAATCATGGAGAGGAAGTGTCAGTATCTCTCTAAAATGCTGCTACTAGTATAACCATTGATGATTTTCGGTATCAACAATTCACCTGAAATTGCACTCTTCTAATACATTTTTGCAAGCTCCGCATCCAGCTTCCACTGCTGCAAAGTATCACATTCACAGAAATTACCTGCAGGTCCAAACATGGATTCGAAACAAATTTAACGCAGGGAAATGGGGTTTACATCGAACGGATAATCAACTTGTGCCAACATAATGTGATCTACATGTCTCACCGGAAATACGGAAACTCTATTAAAGACTTTAAAGTGTTGCTGAAAGTCCGATCGGGAATTGTAGAAAAAAACGCTGCCCTTGTCAAAATAATGGTTTAGTCTGCACGGCTGCAAGCTGCGAATGTAAAGGTGTTGATTGCGTAAATGCAGTGGTGAAAGAAACAGATTTAGACTTTGAAAGGAGTGTCATATTTGTTTGTGAAATAATAGATATGAGACTATTACGTATTACATTAAATTGAATTTTAAGTGAAAACAAGTATAAAGTTAAGACTTTGTTATGCAAATGTGGATTTTTTTTACACTACCATTTTAATACGTGAAGGTTTGTGTCCTGTGTTTGAGTTGTATTTGTAGAAATTCGGACGCACTTTATACTTTGACATGTATAAACTCTTGTTATCCATTTACTTGATGTATGCATATTTAAGTAGATTTGTTATTATATTTTTGATGTTTACGAAATCATATAAAACAGCTAATAAAATCTAAATGAGAATTAAAGGAAAGCATTAGAGGAAGCATGTACGTAATTGTGTTATGATGTAAAATGCATGGTCCATACACGATATGAGTGGGCAGGGTAAATCTGACCCGTGAACAGTTTAAAATGTGACTTTATAAGACGATATTTTATTATCCACGGAAAAGGGAAACTTTTATATCATAAGTGTTCTGATCAAATCAACTGCCCGATTAGAAGGTTTCGTACGAAAATGACATAGTTAACGCGAATTATCTTTATTCACAACTGAACAAGATATACTTGAATGTACAACTTTTTCTACATTTACAAAACGATTATAACAAAGATGTGCTTCTGAAGTGGTTGAGTGCTGTAAACAGGACACTAATTAATTAACATACTTGGAATATTACAATACGCACATTATCATAGAAGCAATTGAAAACACAATAGAAAAATGCAATGAAAAGGAAGGAAAAATTACCGGTTTTTGATAAGTTTTCTTTACAGATTCGTCATGTAAAGGTCTTAAACAAAATCGTTTATTCCAAATAATCTGATATGTCAACAGGCTTTGAGAGAGGAGACCACAATGATTTATACATGGCTTCTGGTGCAACTGACGGGACGACCAGGCTCAATCAATCATAGATTAACATGAAACGTGCATATACATAGAAAAAGTCCAAACCTTTCTTTCTCACGTCGGTCATCATATATGCACAGGTATGGACAGATCATTTACCAATTATTCGAATAATTTAATATCACGATTACTACACCAATGGTAGCAATGGTGTGTGTGTAGAAATTTATTGTTTATCCTACAGCTAAATGATTTTATAGAACACAATACGACCCATAAAGAAAAGATATGGTTTATCCCATACCTTGGTTTATCCCACACTTTTATGGACTACTGTTTTTGCCTTTCACTCCACGTTCATTTGTTCATAAATTTGGATTTATACATGAAATGAATGTTTACTTTTTTAAATAAATATACTGTTTATAAATGAAGCCGTCGGTTATCAATCCAATTCAGCGTTTCTTTTAAATTCGTCTTGCATAAGAAAAAAACCGGATCCAACGGGGGATTAAACTAGGGTCTCTCGCGTGCTAGCCAGACACTCTTACCGCGAGGCAAAAGTGCTCGCCCGATTGCGTAACAGTTTGAATTTGATGGACCATATTTTACCACACAGCTGACAAAATCACTATATTGCGTCATGCAGGTCATTGGATGCTGGCCTAACGAGTTAACGCGTGTGTGTGTTTACGATGGATTATTATAATATTATGAATGCGAATAAGGAGATCACAATAAATCTTACTACTCAATGTTAGATTCAGTTAATTTAATCTGTTTTTGCTTTTATTTGATCAATTTAAGACTACTTTTTTATTGCATCAGGAATAAATTAAATATAAAAAATATTGTAGGATACATAGAATACTATGTAAGTGTGATTGTGTACTTAAATTTATCCCATTCGTCTCAGAAAGGCTTACAAGGCTCGGCAAGCCTCGCCATGTAAACCTTTCTTCAATCGTGGGATAAATTAAAGTACACAAGCACACTAGCATAGTATTCTCTATTTCTATAGATGCAATGGGTGGTCGAGTCAAAGAATTGACGAATATAGACATGGACATATTTAGATAAACAATGCCTATCACTCAAGTCCGATATATCGGATTTTTTGTTTTTAATTATCCTCACGCTTTTAAAAGCGTGGGTATATTGTATTGATCTCCGCTTTTTTTTTATCCAACCCCCATTGTCCACTATCTCCTCCTACACTATTAGCACTAGAACCTTGAAACTTACATACATGGTAGCTATGTGCGACGGTGACGGTGACGGAATTTTGATCTGACCCCTAGGTCAAAAGTTATGGGTAAAAAAATGGGTAAAATGGGTAAAAAAACATCATTTTACTAACAACATGCGACGCACATGATATTAACTTTTGACCCAGGGGTCAGATCAAAATTCCAAATAGTGCACCGTCTCACATATGCTCATAGCTACCATGTGTGTAAGTTTCAAGGTTCTAGTGCTAATAGTGTAGGAGGCGATAGTGGACAATGGGTGTTGGGGATGGGGCCCAATATTTTGTTTTTACCTAACTTCTTCATTTATTCACCAATTGACGTCCCTTTAATACTGAACATCTCTCATGACAACACGGTCTATCTCGACCATCCATGTCCACATTATCCACCCCAGGGCCATTGATAAAGGTAAAGGCAGCTTGGTTCCCGTCCTCTTTCAAATTGATCGAGAGGTCCACGGGTAATACTTTCCCGTACCCTCATTTTTTTTCGTACCCAATTTTTTTTCGTACCCAAATTTGTTTTCGTTCCCAATTTGTTTTTCATACCCAATTTTTTTCGTAGCCAAATTTGTGTTCGTTCCCAATTTTTTTTCGTACCCAATTTGTTTTCGTACCAAATTTCTTTTTTTCGTATCCAAATTTTTGTTCGTACCCAAACTTTTTTTCGTACCCAATTTTGTTCGTACCCAAATTATTTTTCGTATTCATTTTGTTTTCGTACCCACCACGGGGCCCCACCAACATAGGCCTTTCCCACCCAAAACTGCCTTTTAATTTATAGAATGTATTCAAACAAGCAAAAAAAACACTCATAACTTAAACAATTTATGATATCCGTTCCTTCTTGGATAATTATCAATCGAATCGGTTAAGTAACGCTTTTCGTCGATAGTGTGAAACTTACGTGTATAACTTATGTAGCGTTAAATTAGCTCGCTAATTTCGATCGGCTTAGTGGTGTAATAGTAGCGTTTTTGCTTTTGCTTCTTAAGTTCTGAGGTGAGGCAAACTTCTCCATTTAACTTTTTTAGTGCTTTAATGGTATTGTAAACACAGTGAGCGATTTACGATTTCGTAAAATGAACCGGAAATAGTTAAGACACGTGATTAATGCGATTCGTTTAATTAAAGGCATATCGAAACCATAGACGCATCACAAGATGAGAAACTCTGGTCACCATCTGAAAGTATTTATGCCGTGTGATTGATGCTCCATATTAATTGTCTAAAATATATAAACCATGATTAAAGTGCGTCGTTGTCTTCAAACGGCTAATGCTAAGGTTTGGCACTAAGCGATTAATAATTATTGTAACGGCTCGACGTTCAATTCACACACATGTTTATACATCAGACACAACCACATCAAAATCGTCTTTAAAACGTTTAAAAAAAACTTTGGGGATTACATTGGTTTAAGACACTTGCTTCACACTTAGCCACGTTCAGAGCGCAGCATCAAATAGTGCACATTCCAGAGCATAAAATGTCTCAAGAAAAAAAGCCGTTGTACGTGGTGTATATATGATGGGTATATGTATGTATACGGCAAAATGTTGCGCATTATACGCAGTATGTACCAATCAGTCAAATTTGGTGTTAGACATTGCAACACATACTCGGATTACTTTAATATAGCAGTCAGGGGGATAAATAATCGCCGATACGTTTTCCTCTTTTCTTAGACGATCGTGAAATGCTTTTACAAAATAGACACAATGCGGCAATATGTTTACAAGACATATGTTTGATAATACTACTGTTTGCTGACGATATGGTTATAATAAGCGAAAGAAGACCTACACATGTGTATTGATCGTAAATATGATTACTGTTACATATGAGGTCTGCAAATCAACACACCGAAACATAAATTATTGTATTTCGTAAACAAGCAGCTACTAAACGTAATGGGATGTAGAAGTATGGAAATGATAACATACACAGTGTGAACGACTTTATATATCTGGGTATAACACTTAATTATACCTGGAATTGCAATGTTAATACTACCACTTCGCTTGGTAAGGGCCTAAAATCACTTAAAATATCGTTATCAAACCTGAAAAACTACAGTTTAAAACCATAGATAGCTTTTCGGTTATTTGATGCGTTTGTTTCTTTAACCATTCTACACTCGTGGGAAGTATGGAGTTTCGTAAAGTATAGCGAGTTGAAAAATTGCACCTTTCAATCTGCAAAGCTGTTCTTTGTGTAAGAAAATCAACTTCAAATGTAGGCGTTTACGGCGATCTTGGTAGACACCATTTATATATTAACAGATTATGTACGCATACAAATATTGGTTTAAAATAACTAAAAGTGAAAATATTATATTACGACCCATTATGGAAGATGGTGTGTCGGACTTGAATGATAATAAATTGAAGTAATTCGGAAAGGTAAGGGACTTACTATCTTATTATGGATTTAAGTATGTGTGGTCTTATACCTCACAAATCGATGAGTCTTATTTGTTATCATTCTTAAAACAAAGAGTTATTGACACATACTTACAAGAGTGGAAACGAAATATTAATGATTATAGGGTACTTATTGTATATAACATATTGAAAACAACCTTTTCACTTGAATCAAATTTAGAGCTTATTGCGAAAAGCAATTTAAGAACATCAATTACGACATAACGCATCTGTGTACATAACCTAAAAATTCAGACAGGTAGATATGATGGAATGGAAAGAAAGTGTAGAGTCTGCCAATTATGTAACATTAATGAAGTGGAGGATGAATTCCATTTTTTGTTGAAATGTTTTAAATGTGTCCAAATAAGTGAAAACTTATTATAGAGTCAGACCTAGCATGTTCAAACTCACGTAGTTATTAACGTCACAAAATAAAAGTGAAATGTTCAAGTTATGCAAGCTCATATCAGAGGCACTAAATATTCGCCAACTTATACTTATAGTAATGTTTAAGTGTGTTGTATGTATAGCTTTAAACTAAATACCTCATGGCATTATGTGGACTGTTGTATGTAAACCAAGTTCTGTAGCTATTAAATGCTGATATAGTTGTTGCATGCACATTAAGTATACATATAATTCGGCTGTTTGAAATATTATGTGATTGTGATTTAAATTGTATTATTTTGTATTTTTTTTTTAAATGTATTGCTATATTTCATTGATAACAACGACATATTAAAACGGCTCCATTTACATGTATAGCTAGATACACTGTTAAACTGTGAGATAAAAAGAGTTTATGTTTAAATATCTGTAAAGTTCATCCATTTCTAGATTATACTATTTCTGCAAAAACGTCTTACTACATTCATGTTTTATGTATTATCATTTTGTTTAACACTAGAAACGGTAAAGTGTATGCGTAATACAATTATGTTTTTTTTTTCATAAAACTTAAATTTCCGAAAACATACATTTTACAGTCATACAAACAAACATAAATATTAGAGAATTTTTGCTCTAACAAATGTAACTGAAATAAAATCATATTGTGTTATGTTCTATATACTATTTATATTTCTCTTAGATCGAACACACAGTTTTTAAACAACTTAACAGACGACATTCGATTAACGTTTGGCAAGGGACCGGGGCTTTAATACTTGTCAGTTAAATAATGAAATAGCTCGCGTTCATGGTTCAAAACTATCGATAAAGCCGCATGCGAAAATCTATGAGGATTTATAAAGTTCGCCGCACTGGAGTTTTGACACCGTTTTGTAACTCTGCTAAGTTGGACGTAATGGATATGCGACGCTTTATACAAATAAGCTTTTGTCTTTTTATGGTAAAGTGCTACGTGTAAATTCCAAACGTTAAAACTGAAAATGAAATTCTAGCAGTTGTGCGACCTACTATGGTAGTTTTTGTAACAGTGTGCACATGAACGGTATATTGTTTGTTTATGAAATAATTATAAATTCATTTAAATCGTAATTTGTTTTACTTTTAGGGAACAAATGTGTGTAATGCGAACTCGTGTTCGGGAAAAGCATGTCTAACTAAAGTGTCAGTGTATCAGTGTTTCGAATTGTTTGGTAGATGCACGTGTAATAGGGTATGTTTATAGTGCCATGTTGATATAAACGAGTATAACCCCCAATTTATCGTATCGCCGCCATTCACGAAACAATCCGGTGTAAAATTACTTTATTGCTTTCTTTGCCACGTGTTACTTAACAAAAAATAACCACAATATACTGAGTTTATTATACATAATTTTGATTTACGTCATTTAACGCTGATATGCTAATCTATTAAATATTTTGCAAATACAAAAAAAAACTGAATAATTTATAAAACGATGGAATAAATGGAAACATTTTTATATTTGCATAACATCATTTGACGCTGACGTAACACTCAAATCATTGTAATAGAATAAGGGAAGAGTCGAGTACAGATAAATATATTTGCTGGGCATTAAAACTTGTCAAGAATCGTACTCAAGGTGCATTAAGTATAAATAAACCTGAGTCAGTGTTATAGTATTCGACACTAACCTATTGCACCAAAACTAGGTTTTTGTATAGATGAAATCTCGGCTTTTTCAGGGTGTTTTTTTCAATTCAACCTCTGGGGACTGCGAAGATTTGGACGAATGCGCCAGCAAATATAACGATCCTTGCGGACACAGAGGACGATGCATTAATTCGGTCGGCAGTTACTTGTAAGTATACACAGGATGTTTAGTTTACTTATTTGTGCTTGCTTTTTTCACCAATAATTGGCCAAAGCACTTTTTGATGCATTGAGAATGACTGATATCGTGATAAAGGTAACCTTAACTGAAAATAGTTCCCTCTTCATAACTTTGTAACACAGCATCGTTAGTTTATTGAAGGTGTGTACGATGTTCAACCTGCTTTCATGTTTTCACGAAAAAGTTCAATATTTTATATATTGTACTTCATATTATACAAACCTTATAATGAGGTTAACAACCAATGTATTGTTCCTTATAGGCTTAAATTTATTTTATTTGTACTGATATCGCACGCATTTTGTCTTCAGTTGCAATTGTCTACATGGTTGGACCAATAATACACACTGCCTTCCGAAAGTATCAAATGTTGACTGTACTCTCTGCATGCCAGGATATGAAGGATCTAGATGCAATCACACAATCTGCGAACACGGGTTTGCTGAACCTATAGGCATAAATGATTTTTCGTACGTATCATGTCTTAAGCGGACATTAAAAAAAAAGAGTTTTATATAGAGAATCTCGCATGAGTAGCTATAGAGTATATGCACAAATTAATCGCGCCCAGAAAACGTAAGTGATTGTTATATCGACATCATTTCTTCTCAATTAACGACACAAAAACAGTCGCAATCCTTTGCACCGCAGTCACTAGAATATGAATTGCAGTCCCGACACTGTCAGTCTGATCTTTATCTGAAATGTTTTATATATCTGTGTTAAGCGGCTATTAAACAACTATTTGTGTTCCTTTTCTCATTAATACAATACCAAACAATAAGATTTGATTACAATAGCATTACATAAAGAGCGATTCTAACTAGACGGTCAGATCCACTAAATGCAATTCCCATAGGGTCTCAAAGAATGACCAACGTTTGAGGCTTTTTTTCATTCCTCTCCTTAATCTCAGATTGTGAAGGAAAAGTATCAATTTAAAAATGCATTATTCTATTTTGAAAGAATCTGAAAGCCTAGTATAAGTTGTGAACTGTTTAATTTATATTGTGAAAATTGCGATAATATGGCATGGCATGCCATTAACGTGAATGCATGCCCCCTATTCAACTGGATTTTGGCAGTAAAACTTAAACAAAAGATTAGTACCTGAAGAAACCGAATCAAATTAGTCTCCATTAAAATGCACGTTATGTATTTCATCGCATCATTTTTTGAAGGTGCGTATGCAGTCCTGGATGGGAGAAACAGGATAATTCAAAAAGCCCTTGCAATATAGACGTCAACGAATGCTTGCTACCTGGGGTTTGCAACAAGAACCAAATATGCATAAATACCCCAGGTAACATGTTGTTGTTGTTTATTAATTTGCAGCACACTTGTGTATATGGAAGTGTGTATTGTTAAACGGACTTTTTCACGTTTTGGTAAATTGACAAATTTGAAAACGATGGTTTCAGATCTGCAAAGTTGTGTTGTTTTTATGATATTCGCGAGGAAACAATAAAACTGAACATTTACCATGCTCTAAAATATCCATTATACTTATGCATTTTTTGACGATTTAAAACACTGAAAAGTATAAAGCGTTACAATCGCGAAACGATCGAATAATTGGAGAGTTCTGTTGTTTTCGTTATATTTTGTGACATAACGAGGATTGCTAGACTTTTACCTCAATGATCAGTGTTTCGAGTCCCGTTGTGGATTACTTTGTTTTCTTTCTTTAATGTTTCTTCTTGTTTAATACTGGAGCTTTTAAGTTCCAATGTTTACATTTATCAATTTAAAGCATCGAATGAAAAACTTCAAAGCATGCCAAAATATGTGAACAAGTCTCTTTAATATACCAAGTGAAATTTTGTTTAACTGCAAAACAATACCATTTACAAAAAATAGGTATGCATTCAGATACGTCTTGCACCTTATTTGCATGTACTATGTATTAAACAAACATGAAGAAAGAAATGCGAAAGTGCACAAGTATTTTAACACTGATTTAAACGTGTATATTTAGTGAGTTTATTGATGCTGAACAAGTATATGCATGTCAATATTTAAAACTATCACGGGATCTTATGTGTTAAATGTTACCAGTTGACTATTGTCAGGTAGCTATATGTGTGAGTGCTACCCCTCATGGACCGGAAATGACTGTGCCACCTACAACTGTTCCCAAGGAGGATGTCACAATGGCGGAACATGCCTAAGAGGACATTGCATATGCCCTGAATCCGTGACCGGTCCAACATGTACTGAAATCGTAGCGCAAGGGTTTATTGTGGGTAATTATTATTTTAAAAGCGTGGGGATATTGTATTGATCTCCGCATTATTTTATTTTTAATCGGCCACTATCTCTTCCTACACTATTAGCACTAGAACCTTGAAACTGACACACATGGTAGCTATGAGCATATGTGCGACGGTGACGGTGACGGAATTTTGATCTGACCCCTGGGTCAAACGTTATGGGTAAATAAATGGGTAAAATGGGTAAAAAAACTCATTTTACTACCAACATGCGACGCACATGATAATAACTTTTGACCCAAGTTTATATTGATCAATCCGATACATCTATGACGCATTAACAACCAATGCCAGTGTAACATTATTAAAATGGGGAATGCATTTCCCTCTCGTTATCTTGTTTGTAAACCAAAACAGTTGTTGTAGTCGTATGACTGAATTAATACTGGAGTAAGATTTAATATCATTTGAATTCTTTAAACACTTAGACGCCAAGTGCAACTTTGAAAATGGATCATGGTGCATATGGCAAAACGTTCATCTTGGTGATGATTTCGACTGGATTATTTATCAGGCTGCAACGCCTACTGATGACACAGGTCCGAACGGAGATCACACGTTTGGAAATGCGACTGGTACGTATCTGTCTTAATAGATAATGACATTGTGATAAATCACGGACATTGCAATTTCAAAGGACTCAAAAAATCAAAATCAATTTTAGCTTTATATTTAATATAATTTAGGACATTATATTTTTATCGAGACGAGTGCACCGCGAACGAAGGATAGTATCGCGTGGTTCCAAAGTGCACCAATACAATCGTTGCATCAAGCAGTTTGTTTGCATTTCTGGTATAATATGTACGGTGAAAGTGTCGGAAAGCTCGCAGTTTCGGTTGGTTATAACGGGACGTTACCGGGCAGTGAAATATGGGCTAAGACAGGGAATCAGGGACCTGCTTGGAAATTCGGACAGGCCACAGTTATTTGTAATTGGACTTTTCAGGTAATATTTAAAACATATTAACTGCTGTGTAATAGTTATTTGATAGTTTGTGACAAACTTAACGATAGAAACGGCAAATACAACAGTAATCTTTTAAAACAACAGTTGAACACATTTGATTCATGGTTTTAAATTACACGAAACAAACTATTATAGAAGTGATGTTTGGTTTGTGAACAAAGGCTTTGTTTAAGTTTGGCATGCATTGCACACTCTACAAGCGTTAATGCAAATAAAAAAACTATGTGTATTTATTGTTACATTCCTGCTGATGATTTGACCTTGGCATTAACCCAAATTGCGTTTGTGTAAAATTTTATTTCTTTTAATATTGGTAACTTTACTAACCAATTTTCATAGTGCATATGAATTATACCGTTAACAATGTGTTGCTTTACAAAGAATATATTCAACAGCATTACTTATTTGAAGCCTAAGCTTCTTGCATTATATTTCATATTAAGATAACATTCCAAGGAGTCGTTGGTGACGGATATACTGGAGATATCGCTATTGACGATATTTCATTTGAGACTGGCCCGTGTCGGCCAACTACCAATACGACCCCTCCTGGATCAAGTACAACAATTCAACCATTAACGACCGCTTCAAACGTGGGAGTCGGTAATTACTACATAACTAATACTAACACCAGTAGTTTGAAGGCATTGTGTTTTTTTTCAAACGAATACATCAAACAAAACCTTTCTAATTAGTACAAAAGACATTTTGTTCAATAAAATGGAAACAACTCTTAGTATGTTTGCTTTGTGGATGAACCTTATTTTACAAATATTTCCATACATTTTCAAGACTCAGTTGTTTTCAAATATTTGTGGATTATGTTGTCATCATCTTGTGCAATAATTAATTCATTTGCTCAATGCTGCATACACTATCGAACACAGGTTGGGCTAAATATTGACTCCATACGTATGTTTTATGACACGACCCCTGATTATAAGATAACCGGCAGGTCCACAACCTTTAATTTAACATAAAATCTCGAAAACAAAACTAACGTTTTTATGTATTATAATTACAAATGTTCTTACAAATTAAAGGTTGCTATGGAAATCCATGTGGAAGAGGGGTTTGCTACGTTCATCTGAACGAGTACTTTTGTGACTGTCCTTCAGGTTTCGAAGGCAAAAACTGTAACATAGGTAATTGCGTAGAATAAACACGAGACCTTTTTGATGTATAAGTGTGTACAATTTTAAAGAATGTATATTTGCTTAGGTTTAAGGCAATATGGTATGACATGCACATATATATTTTTTAATAGAATGTGAACAAAAATCTCTTAACTTTTCGATAACTTCTCTAGAGTGTAATATCTTTACAGATATCGATGAATGCCGGTCGCAACCGTGTAAAAATGGTGCGATCTGTTTAGATGGTGTCAACAACTATTNTACAGATATCGATGAATGCCGGTCGCAACCGTGTAAAAATGGTGCGATCTGTTCAGATGGCGTCAACAACTATTCCTGTCATTGTAAAACGGGTTTCACGGGGCACGTTTGCGACACTGGTAACATCATTTATTTACGTGCATCAAAGTAATTCATGTATGTTGACGATTGCTTGGTGTCGTATACTTTATGGTTGCGTAAATATTGTGTACTATAATACTTATTCATATACTTATTGTTCTATAGTTATTGACCCATGTGCAGTAAATCCATGCGGAGAGGGAACGTGTTTCTCGCACTCATCACCTTTCATATGCATGTGTATAAGTTTGTACAACTTAACTGAATGTATATGTGCTTAGCTTAAAGGAAATATGGTATGACATGCACATATATGTTTTTCAATATACTGTGATCACAAATACCTTAACTGCTCGATAACTTCTCTAGCGTGTAATAACTTTACAGATATCGATGAATGCCGGTCGCAACCGTGTAAAAATGGTGCGATCTGCTTAGATGGTGTCAACAACTATTCCTGTCATTGTACAACGGGTTTCACGGGGCAAATTTGCGACAATGGTATAATCATATGATTTTCTTCCATCAAAGTAATTCATATATGTTGACGATTGTTTTGTGTCGGATGGTTGTGCGAATGTTGTTCAAATTAAATACTTATTTATATACTTTCAGTTATGGACCCATGTGCAATTAATCCATGCGGAGAGGGAACGTGTTTCTCGCACGTATCACAGTTCATATGCATGTGCCCCACTGGTGTGTCTGGACGGCATTGTGAGCAATGTTAGTATCTGATTTACTGTTTGATCAAAACTGTGTCATATTTGAAAAAGAACGTAAAGTCATCATACTATTAGTAATTCATGTTATGTCAATTTGTCCAAATATTCATCTTAATATTAATTACGCTTTCAATGTATTGGACAATCTTAGAAATATTGTCGCTATATTTGTTTACTGTTGTGTGTAAAGGAAATAACTATGAATTAAGAAAACTTCATTTTGCAGACATCGACCCCTGTGCAAGTATACCATGCAAAAATAACGGACAGTGTGTTAACTCTGGTTCCACCTTCAAATGTGAATGTCGACTTGGGTATTCTGGACAAGACTGCTCATATGGTAATTTGGGATACATTTCTTTCGTTCAATAGTGTATTATCACAATTCATGAAAAATCAAAAGTTCATATGCATTATATACCTTTATATCCAATAAAATGTCATGCTCAATGTCAATTTGCCAGGTAAGTAAATACATCTTTTATATAACAACAAATCACAGTTTTGAGAAAGCCAAATTTCCGTTATGTGTTAATATATTTAAATGTTAACATAACTATTAATTCTTCGTTTATCAGATCATGGACTGAAATGTTTTGGATGTCTGAGTCAGTCAAGTCAAGACGTGTGTTCTGTGGTGACAACATGTGGATCTGGTGAGGTACGATATTGCCGTTACACATACATATATGACATATGCTGGGATAGATAGCTTCGGTAATGGTAATCACTCTTGACATTAACCATGCCAATATTGTAAACGCAACTTTATTTATACATGATTTATTCAGAAGACAATATGTTATTAAATGATATGCGTTATAAACATAGTGTTCAAAGTATATTTTTCTGAAACAGTCTTGCTTTATTGGAGCTTACCAAGATGTAAATGGCTCCACGAAATACAACAGCGGATGCACACAAACATTGGTAAACGTAGTTCTTGTTTAAAAAAAATTGAACTCTTAATCTAAATATCTAGCAATCAACTTCACATGATAATATTTTTCATACAATATGTTGCACATTTGCAAAGTTTAATTGTGTTGGTATTCTTCTAAAAACTTTTAAACATACATTACGTACGATATTAGAATTGTGTTAATTGTATGTTCCATTACCAGGATTGTCATTCCTCGACTGGTAGAAATTGTAGACACNTGTTTATGAATTAAAACCCCGCCACGAATATAATTCGTTTCATTGATCTCTTCTCTACAGGCGTCCTGTACCTGATCGGCATCATAGTGTTTGGCGCCAAGTTCGACGAACACTGGATCAAGCCGTACGGATCAATCCAAAAGTTTGGGTTCGGATTCGCGCTATCAATCATAGCCATGGTGTTGGAGATCGTGGCGGGAGTGCTGCTCATAGTGGACAACAAGAAGGGCGGGACATCGCCTTCTGCATAGGTCGTGACGTCACGACTGGTTAATAGTTTTTAAAACATTTAGCGCGTGTTTAGGTTTTGGAATTGGAGAAAATCAAGCAGAGCTAGCATGTTGTTTAACAATTTCTATAACTTAAGTGTCTGAACATACTATGTATTGTCTCCAAATGTAAGAAGTCGTGAGTGTAATTTCGATTTTTTTATAGACATTTTGTTTTTTGTCTGTGTTCTTTTTTTTAACTGCGACATCATTTTGGAACTTGCCAATTGATAAGTGTGAATTTTAGTACTGTAATTGTTTGCAAGTAAATGTATTGTGCTTGCACGAATTATTTATTTTGTAAAAATAATGTACTTGTCTGAACACATACATCTGCGCTGCCATATCAACCACGTGCAAATTGGTTCTCGAAAAATATCAAACATTCTTCAAAGCCTTATCTCTGCACACACTAACACAAAAACAACTGTAGAACAGGACAAAGTTCCGTAAGAAGCAGAAACTCAAAGCCAACAACCCGTATGTTCTTCCCTTTAAATTATTAATGCATACAGAACCATAACAGGGCAGGACATTGCAATTCTGACCATCCCATTTATATAAGCATTCTGTGATATCATTATTATTAATTTCATAAAATCATATTTAAATCACGTTTAAATGTAATAACGTATGCCTGAAGATGTCCTATTCAAACGAGACAACATCTCGCGTACTATTATACACTATTATTTTGATATATATTTTTATATTTACTATTTTATAAACATGTGTACCATTCTGGAACTGGCATGTACTTATTTTTGTTTAAGCTTGTTTATACGTCCTTACATTATTATGCACTTGACATTGATGTTGTTTGTTTTATTTTTATAATCAGCTTAAAGGGATCTTGCTACTTGAGCTCTTCAATAAATAAAAATATGCCATACCGTAATTCTTTGTATTTATCATCTTAATCATTAGGTAAGTAGTTTGATACAGGAGTTTTAAATGGAGATTTTATATTTGGATATATGTTTGAAATAGGGGCGTGTGTTTGTCTATAAAGAAACCTCTGGACAATTTGTACATACTCATTAAATATAGCAAACAATGAAACGCCGGAAAATATATCCTGAAAGAATTAATTGTTCTTATGCACTTCGTTTTAACTGAGCACAAACTATAAACATAAAATGATTGAAACTGATCACCGGCTTGGGACGGTCAAGGCAAACAATTGGGAGTCTAAAACGGTTTGAGGGCTAGCCGAAGCTCAAACTTACGCCAGAATTAAACACACACAAAAAATCGCGCGTCTAAAGCGATTTTAATCAGATGTACTTATGCAGACAGAAAATGAATGCCAAAATGAGACACGTAAATACAATAGTGCACACATAATTTAAGTGTGTCAGTATCGTAAGTATCGGAAATCTATTAAAACGATTAGGTTTTAAAGTTATTTTATACTAAGTTTTATGGTCCATCTTTAAAAGACAATAAACTATCAAGTTAGCGATGTATCTAANACATAATTTAAGTGTGTCAGTGTCGTAAGTATCGGAAATCTATCAAAACGATTAGGTTTTAAAGTTATTTTATACTTAGTGTTATGGTCCATCTTTAAAAGACAATAAACTATCAAGTTAGCGACGTATCTAAAACAATATGTCAAACAAACTAGGCGTAAATATAGATTGTATATAAGTTTCAACCACATAACAAGTTGTTATTCGATAATAAACTATCGCTGTGAGACTAGATTTAGTTTTCCCAAATTAGGAACGCATTAAATGAATTGAATATATGAAAATGGCTATTTTACATTTCTAATCGTTGTTTGTTCNGTACTTATTTTTGTTTAAGCTTGTTTATACGTCCTTACATTATTATGCACTTGACATTGATGCACATCAATTTTATAACTTAGAGGTAAAATGTCATATTTGGTCATAATACTGCATGGACGTTTTGTAACTTCGCGTCATTTATCGTGCAATTTTAAATGAATGACTTCAAAAGCTCACCTAAACGCTTGTTTTCCATTGCGCAAAGGTCAATTCCATTCTTTGAAGTAAAATATACAATTTTGGCACAATGCAACCTCTTTTGACTGTAATTTCACCATTCATCATGCAATTTTAGAATGTTTCACCAAAAATATTCACACTCTAGAAAAGGCGTGTCGCCTGCAAGGCCTGTGTCCCTTTATAAACGTCAATGCGATCCTGAGAGGTCAGAGGTCACGTTAATGTTCATTAATTGGGAGTATTATTGACAATGAACTCGACATGATGCCTTTAGTAATAAGTAAAGTTTAGGAAAAAAACTCGCTGCACGTAAACGTTTAAGACCGTTGTTTGTCAGATATTGTCAGACATTTAACAATTCCTAATCCGCGTTGGAAAATGATGACAATTATTATTCATTTGTATTGTTTTACCTGCAAAATGTGTTTGTGTTAAAATGGCAATTATGTATGTGTTGTATAATTGTTTTAATGTTTGCCTTATTATATATGGTAGAATGCGACCTGTACAGAGAAGAACGAACGTTAGTGTCATTGTTGTCATTTTGTTGTAACTGTTTTTAAAATTTATTTTTACGTTATGCACATGTCTATGTATAATGTATAAGTGTGTGGACTTAATATGAAAGCTATGTGTACACGGTCGTCGTTTTGTATCACGTTTGATGCTTTATTGTGGTATATTAAATATTATTGTGGAGTGCGTAGCAGTGTTGTCCGTCCGTTGATCTTTGAATCGTTTGATCCCTCGGACACGAGGACTGGTTCAAAATATTAGATGATGTTCACAGAAACAAAACTCGAACACATCTCCGTGAGATTCGTGTTTTGCACACAATCAATTTCAAAGAAAAACATCGACATGATTTGCATAACATATATCTATACAAATGTGCTGTACGTTTTAAGGCGTGTATTTCTCCTTTATTACCTTAAAGCAAGAAAGCATTATTTGCAATGCAACAATAAAGTGCTCAGGTCATTAATAATATGAGGCAATGCGTTTAAACTTCTTTGCAAATCACGGATCCATCGTATAGATGTAATAGGCCCACCAGTAAACTTTTCCCTTTGTATATGTTTGCACAACACGTTTCAATATTCTTTAATACCGGTAACAACAAAATACAATGCATAGTGATGACTTGACATGAAAATACTAACACAAAATTAAGAAAAAAACGCAGCAAACAAAAAGTATAATAATATTAATTAAATTAAGTAATGTTTCAACCAAAATATCAGCACTCGTATCTTTTTATACATTACTATGCGTTTAAATTGTGCGCATAGATGGAAATTCGTTTACCAGCGTGGGCAGTCGTTAACCCGCAACGGTTACCTCCCCGATAGCACCCGCGTCATACAAAAATCGGTCTAACCGTTTCTTTTTTTCACACACCTATTATGGCTTGAGACGTTTCAATATTGTTCTAAATAACTCGTTGTAAAAGACTTGACATACAGTATAGTTCATTTCGATTGAAAAAAAAAACTATAAATTTAATTTAATATACAATTCTTTATGCAAAACGTTTGAATATGGTATTCAAATTGTAATAAAACGAACATTTTCAGCAATTTATAAATTAATTGTTTAATTTTATTGTTCAGTCAATGTATTCAGTTATTTATTTTATGTAAGTGACATATGTCGGAAGTTTAAAGGATTGTGTCAATAACTCACATCAGTATGCGGACAAGAAAGTAAATCTTAAATCTATCCACATGTTAACTATATTTGTATTAAGCTGCTTTGATCCGAAACTAATGTATTCAACGAAATGGAAGGATTGAAAAATGATAAACATTTAATTGATATTTGACAAATGTGATGTCAACTAGTTTGGTTTTGTATTGAAACGACTAACGGTTTACCGTCCTTGCTAGGTTAATTCGGAATGTGTATCTTGACAGTCGATCACACAATGGCCAAGTTAAAAATCAAAAAGCAGCATTTATTGTTAATATGATCGTTTATGAGGATTTAAGTCGGATCTATTTCATGTCAACTGCGCATAGCACAGGTAGACTCGCTATCCCGTTATAATATGCAAAATAAAATCCTTATAAAAGGCTAAGCAACAACTTAAACAAAAAAGCAACATTTTCCATTCAGGGACACCACACCTACACATTTTCTTTAAGAGCAACGTAAGCTAAGATTTCAACAATAAAACACATGCTGATATGAAATATGTAAGAATGAACTCGCGACTATAAAACGATGTTCGCGGTTTTTTACCGTATTTTACCGGCTACTTGATAGTTGAATGTAACCCGCATCCGCGCAAGTTTTCTACTGGGATTACCCTGCCAGCATGTCGAAACAAATTATATCATAAGAAGTGTCTTAATCTGAAAACAAGCATTGTAATGAAATGTATCATTTATTTATTTAGAGTCTATATACATTCATATAATATTTAACAAGTGTACTTTTTTTTTAGCCACAGTGCTGATTAATGCACGCATTTGCAACTTTGTATCCAACAGAGTAAAGAAGTGTATGTAATTCCCTCTTGACTGATTTATGAAAACAACTAAACAATAACGCTTTCGTTTACAAAGCTAAGCTTCCTTCATGTTTTCTCTGAAGACTAAACACAATTTCATCATGTATCTGCCACATGCAACATGTAATGTTCGCAACGAAAACCTTGAAAGATGTATATAATTTTGATGATTGCATTTCTAATTGAAATTTGTTTGGATTTTAGCGATACATAGATAACACTGGGTAAATATGTATTTATTCCGAAACGTTTCGATATAAAAGAATATTTGATAACATTCATGTGAGCCATGACAAGGAATTATATTTTGCATAGTAATTATACACATTATTTCTAAAATCTAGTTGATAAATATATCTACAAATACTGAGAATAATATCAAGTCTTCAACAGGTTGAAGCGATTGGTTAATATAAATTTCGGATAAAACTGTCATTCTTGTATTTTTTCACTCACTTGAAAATAACAGTTTGATCAGCGATACCGCGCTTTGAAGCAGGCTTAAGTGAGGTCCGAATTGATTTGATTTCAAACATCAGCAAAGAAATTACAGATATCGATGACCTATTTGTCTTAAAGTGATTGAATTCATCTCAGCAGGCAGTATTAATATAAATTTTGTGATAAGCGTAGCATTCATATTTTTGTCCGCTGAAGTTGAAAGAATCGATTATTTTCTGAAAGGCTATGTTTGTTTTGTCATTTTAAATGGAATAAAAACAGAATATGCCAAATATGCGTTTTAATTTAAATGCTTCTATATTGTGTTTGCTTGGAAATTTTGTAACTTACTCTTGAAACAGCCAATGGTCCCAAATCAATTCTATAACATACAGATAATAAATGTACATATACATAGATACTAATACGTCGACCGATATACGCAAATAAGACATGATTATAAAAAAGTGATTTATGAATGCCTTTCTTATCTAGATGTTTTGGCGCTTAATGGGCGACATGCTACGACAGAAACGTGTTCATATGGTGTATTTAATTGTCCCTGCCTTCGTAGTCATAACAAACAGAATGGTATCGTAGGCGAATGTTTAGTAAATACATGAATAAAGTACTTTGAATATAACTAGTCGAATTAGAGTATCTTTTTCCGCGGACCTATCAAGGCTGAAAAGTTGCAATCTTAATATTTAATAACTCGTTGTAATGGACCTAACAGAATGCTTGTAGTTCTTCGATTGAAGAAAATATACATTGTGTACTTTTATTTAATTCAGAACGTACGATCTCATTATTTGTTATCAAAACAGATAAAACGTGTATCAACCTTCTAAGAGGACTACCAGAAAAAAATCTTGAAGTATTTAGAGGCTATGTATTTACATTTTATTTATTACGTCCAATGTAATGTTAAAGTGAAGCGGATAAATACGCCGATTTTCTGTTTCGAAGAATAATTTCTAGTTAATATTACTTCTGCCTAGACTAATTTCTGAAAACTACTTAATGATGTTGGCTTTCTACTTAAAAGCCCAGCTTCCTAATTTTTTTTTCAAAGAACACAACAAGAAATTGCTAAAATTGTCAACCTCATACGATATCTAAAGTTCTGAAGAGAAAAAAACGATTTAGGCGTTTAGAATTGGAATTGCAGTGCATGTAAATGTTAGTGTCATGAATGTATAATTATGCAAGTTTATGTATGTGTCGTGTTCTGAGATAACTGGGCATAAATCTTGTGCGTAAATTGTCATCCCAGATTAGCCTGTGCAGTCCGCACAGGCTAATCAGGGACGACAATTTCCGCTTTTATGGAATTTTTCGTTTAAATGATATCTCTGCTTAGCAAAAATCCAGTTAAGGCGGAAAGTGTCGTCCCGGATTAGCCTATGCGGACTGCACAGGCTAATCTGGGATGACACTTTACGCACAAGCATTTTACCCAGTTTTCTCAGAACACGCCACATTAACGCATTTAAGCATCAGTTAAATAGTTCATGCTGTTTAATCACATTTTATGTGAAACCTGAAAAGGAGTAAGTTTTGAATTAGTATTACACACAGCGTATTTGAAAACTAATCGCTTACGAAATCCACAAATAATAATAACATATGAACATTCCTAATGTCACAGGGTGGCGCGAATTGTATACACTAATTTTATTGATTGTCTTTATTGCTGTACACTTCAACACACTTGTGAATATCAGTTGGAAAAGCAATATCTCTTGGTTTAAGTGGATTGAAGATATAAACTTAAGAAATAATCGACGGGTAACCGTTGGTTATTGCGGTAATAACCAACGGTATGGAGTTCCGATGCGTAGGAATTTGATAACAAGCATTGGAACGATTCCAGTTCGTTAGTTCGGTTATAAGTACTTTAAGAAGTTAAGAAACAAGATTTTGTAAGTTTATTCGGTAGAATGTATTCACGCGCTATGCGAGGGAAACAACCGTTGGTATATCGGGGTAATAACCCACGGTAAGCTCCCTTCTCATTCTAATGTGCATGTGTGTGCGACTTTGGTTGAATATCTTAGTTTAAACATATTTTATTTCCAAATTGACAATTACAAATAAATTACAATTCAATATCTGATAAGATTAAGATACCTAAAGAAAGAATGTAAACATATCGAAATTCGATTTATCTTAAAGTGACTGAATTGATTGCAGTCATTTAAGCTTTTCACAATTTGAATCCGATGATAAAGATAAAATTTATATTTATTGATTATTTTTTTTGAATACTCATAAATACGTTAGTGGACACAGTCTTGAGTTTTTTTTTCTCTCAATATGAACGCATATTTAAATATACCGGGTACTTCGTGTGTAATAATAACATATTGCGCATTTACTTTTGCCTGAGATCATTTGTTGAAAAACAGTTACTATAGCTTTCATGCAGGAAACGCAAATAGCATTTTATGACAACCTAAATACTGTGTCATGTCATGTCGTTATATCTTCCTTCAATTGTTAAGAAGCCAATTAAGGCTCTTGACTCCCTTCATATCTAATTTTATTCACAGAGGCTGTGACTGGCAAGACATTACACGTTTTGAGATAGCATTTATCTTTGCATTAAGTTCAATGATGGCTTTCTATAAACAACTACGCTATGGTAACATGCATAATTTGGCACATTCATCTCCATATTTTTCATAAACGACAATTGTTAAAATTGTATATATGGATCGTTTTAAGCCCCATTAACAGTCAAAATCAACGAATATTTCGTAAACTAGTTCGTAAAATAAAGTTAACAAATACAAAATCATTATAGAAATAGCCAAAATTTCAACGCTAGATGTGGTCTGGTAACATAGATTAAAAAATGCTCTCTTTTGTGGGATAATATGTGTCGTGTTCTGAGAAAACTGGGCATTAAGCTTGTGCGTAAATTGTCATCCCAGATTAGCCTGTGCTGTCCGCACAGGCTAATCAGGGACGACAATTTCCGCTTTAATGGAATTTTCCGTTTTAATGAAGTCTCTTTTTAGCGAAAATCCAGTTTAGGCGGAAAGTGTCGTCCCGGATTAGCCTGTGCGGACTGCACAGGCTAATCTGGGATGACACTTTACGCACAAGCATTTTGCCCAGTTTTCTCAGAACACGACACATATATTCAACACATGTGCATGTACCATTTTAGTGTTCGTGTGTCGTATGAATAGATATTGTGCCACACCAAAAATAAAAACAAGCATTTTGTATCTCGTTACCTTTACACATCTGGCGTTGAAATTTAGACTATTGCTATTAGGAACACTGTTTTTGTTATAGGGTAAACATTATTTTACGAAATAGTTTACGAAATATTCGTTGATTTTGAGTGTTAATGAGGCTTTAATTTAACTCAGAAAATAAACAACTGTGCAATTGTTCGGCCTCGCTAGTGCCTGCGGTCGAAAGGATAGTGGCCTGGCGAAAGCCTCCTTTCAGTAATAAACATAACAATATATACAAAGATAAAGAGAATATATTGGTAATAACCTTTGATTACATGTGATATTAGACGATATGTGATGGCGTAGAGAAATGCAAAACTTGTGACAAGTAATGTCATCGGTAAGTGGCATAATAATACTTCAAATTATCGCGCCAACTTCTTGAACGATGTTTGAGTGCAATTGTCATAAAAAGCATTATTAACAGAGCCAACGGTTAATGACCCGGAATATAGTGAATCAAATGTGGGCGTCCTATGAAGGCTGGCCAAGCCTTATGCACTTACTTACGTGCGTAACAGTAATTGAAAAAAAAATCGAAACAAAAGTGCCAAAGTACAACTAAAGTTAAACTCTTACCCGAGTAAGGGCGTTATTTTTTATAGTAAAAATGTTAAAAGTTTGTTTAATTTATTAAAAATTGCCTTTATATACACTAATGAACACTTTTGTGATTACGCAATGAAAATCATGGGATATCCGCATATAAGTGGTATTTCCCCAATCATTGACCCTCATCAGAAAGAGGTTAAACCGTTCAGCCCGTCTTTTACCATGATTAACGTATTATTTCTCTGTGTTTATATTAGGGATGGGAACAAATATTAGAATATTAAAAAATGCAAAGAAACTTCCAAAACAGTTATTAAACTTTTTTCTCGCACGCGACCGGGGTTATGGCGGCGTATCAAACATGTATGGTAAAGGTAAAAGGCGTACAACCGCAATACACCTAACGCTCCTTTATATCCACTGTAGGCCTTATTACCATCGCATACCCATTCGTCATGATTCCGACGAGCCATTAAGGAGCCATTAAGGAGCGATATGATGAAAACTGTACTAGAAGTCGCATTTTGCTATTCGTCAAGTCGTTTGCTTAACTAAAGAGGCTTTATGATGCAGACAGTCAAGCTGCTATGGTAAGCTGAAAGAAACAAAAGTCTTTGTGTGAAAAAATGTGGTCAGCGACAGTCGACGCCGTGTATGTTTTTGGATGTTCAGTCAAGAAAATCGTCAAAGTCTTTGACTATATTAGCTCGAAATATGTGTGGTCATGGCTTGTTCATTCAAGCTTTGAAAAAAAAACATGTTGGCTACATCGTTAGTCTTGTTACCTCAGAGCTCATCTTAGCAAAAATAGAACCACTTTAGGAAATAGTAAAGAGAAAAGAAAATGCGACCTGATTTAGACAGGCATGATAGCCAATAGTGTACCTGGGCTTATATCAAAGCAAAGGTGGTTGACATATGAACTTGTTTTAAATAAAATGCAGCAGTAGCAGCTTAAACAGACGTCTTGTCGTCATTTCAAAGATCTATATCGTGTCATCACGGTCAAAAGATTCCTGACGACTAACAGTCTACATACCGGAGATTAAACATGTTTTAACACATAAGACCGCCAAAGAGATGAACGTTTAGGTAGGCTCAATTATCTTTAAGATCGCATTTTGTCTCTCAAAGCAATAACAACTTTAAATTTGAACGATATTGTGTCCGTCAACTTACCACACCTTTCAATAAGATATGCATATAAGAATTCAGAGCTGGTAAGCTAGATGCAACTCGGAGACGAAATCAGCACCTACCATTGCGAGACTCTGTCCTTGGAGACTCGAATTCACGCCTACACACATAGCGTACTTCAATCCGAGTTTTACGAGGCTAAAGTCCCGTTATCGCTAGTGCAAAAGCGCACAGCGGTGCCTCATTAAATATTTCATTCATAACGATTTAATTCACTACTACTAATATTACTATCTTGTCTGCGCCTTCTAAAGATGTACGCGTATATAACTTTTAATTACACAATTTGAATGAGCGTTATAAAAACGAAACATATGCGTTATTCAACCATTTAATACATACTTTTTTTAGATTATCTTTTTTTGTGAGAAAATAAAATACCGTATTTAACAGCGATACGCCTTTTATAAACATTCTTCGATTTAAGTGAAAGAGATGTAAAATTATATAGTGGTGAGTTTATTTCATTTCACAAGCTGATGGCAATGTTTGTTTGCTTAGGTTGCATGTTGAGTGTTTATGCTAATGTCTTGAAAACAATTTCTCAAAACAAGTCAGATATGTATGGTGGCTGATTTCCGTCATATCGTTTTGGCGAGTTGGCGGGTTTAAACGTCGACAACACGCCAGAACGACACACAGACGCACAAACACGAAAATAATGATATTATTCGTGTCCGCGTGTTGGCAACTTTAAAACCCGTCAGAACGACAGACAGACGCACAAACACGATAATTATGACAGTTTTCATGTACGCGTTATGACGACTTTCAAACCCACGAACACGCCAGAACGACAACTTTCATACCAGCATGAATAACAACACGACACAGAAATATTTTTTTACCCATTTTTCTATTTTCATTTACTAGTAAATCCGGCAACGTTAAATGTCGTGCAACAGTTCAATTCCTAGTTACATTTGATACAGTTTCATTAAGGATCACTAGTCAGTTTGCCTAGTACATGTCGTATAGATCTGCAATTTAATCTAATGGTTTCATGTTCGACTTATAACGAGATGTTGGCGTTCATACAATTAAACCAATACTGCCTTTAAAGGACGTTAATACAAGCAAGCATGGAAAACATACAAAACAACGGTCGAACTTTTTCCGCGCTTCATTAAAACAGAAGCGGCATTAATTACATGCCTTGTACATAATAAAGACTTTTATAAGTGTTGATGGTTATGTTCAAAGCCCTGTAAATTGCATTCGCGATTGCGGACCTTTTTGCTCCCCGGTTTAACATCTAACAAGGGAGCGATGATAATGTGTAATATCAGTAAACTTTTAAGGGGTGTTGCGGCAGTTTATTTAACCGAGGATATAACAC